>JAESVK010053165.1:0-14999 GCA_017140935.1 Hamamelis virginiana | reverse complement strand
ATATATATATATATATATATATATATATATATATATATTATGGTAGATGGCATTAAATTGCATTATGAAGAGAAGATAAGTGGTGGGATTGCAAAAATCTTTATTATATTATTGCATCCATAATACTTGAGAGATATCTTCCTATGGTTTATTAAGAAAAAAAAAAAGGGATTTCTCTCAATGGGGATAAAAAGGCAAGCTGGGCTCAAGATCATCCAACATGTGTCTTTCAACAAAATAAGCTTGCCGTGGCGATAAAAAAAAAAAAAAAAAAGAGAAATGCAAATATTAATCGAATTCCTTATCACTTTATAATAATTGTTCCACAAACTTTAGTGGAAAATAACCTCATGCACTGTATGGGATTGTTAGCAATAGGAGTGAGGTGTAAAATCCTTGTGCATGAACCTAACCATAATTTATTGGTGTGAGACCCACACGTAAGTGCATTCATAATTATTGAAGCCATTGAAAGGATGCGATCAAAATCAACAAACAATGGATTCAAAGCGGAAGTAGAAAACAAAAATTTTTCTTTTAAAGAATCCATCATCGCATTCAAACTATAATCGATTCAAGCAGAGGGATATGAGTTTATACATACAAGCATATAAAATATTTAAACACTTTAAATAATACTTACTTGAATTCCTTGCGTAGCTTTCCTTCTCGAGTTTCAAACGTATGAAACCTCCAACAGTATCCACACGAACACAACACCTCTTGAATCCTTGAAGCTCCTCAACTATGGAAGAAACAATCTTGGAAAGGGAAGATAGACTCTTTCTCTAATTTGATGAATGGGAGGCTTAGTGCTAGCATGTCTCATCTTCTAGTATTTATAGAAAACCCCTAGGATTTCTATTTAATACTTATTTCCAAATGTAACTTAATTCTCTTTATATATTAACAATTAATATATAACTTAATTCCTTATATATATATTAACAATTAATATATAAGGTTATTAATTGAATTAGTATTAGGAAATTCTCTTCTCTCTTTAATTCAAGAGACTCACTTATGCTGGGTTCACCCCAACCTAGTAGTGGCTCGGGACATCTTATGTTCCCTAAAAATAGAAACTTTCTATTTTTGGTTTGATTGGAACAATTCCAATTTTGCCCTCAATGATAACACTTATCATTAGGCCTTCACTAGTCATGAGTGACATCTAGCAACATATCATAACGTACCCTAGGTTTAGGTGAATAGCAGAATTATATGAACCCTTCATGTTACTTAATCGTTCATCCCCTAATGTCACTGTTAAGATAAAAGGTATAATGATCTGTCAAACCCTATCTTAACTTGATATATGTTCCACAAAATATAATCTCAGTGAGGTAAATGCAGTGAAACTCTTTTCACTGTTTACCTATCACTCTGGCCAGAGATTCACTTTGAGAATTATCTTTGTGAACTGATCCTGACATTCTCTCTCATCTGGTGAGAGTGATTATTCCTTATTGCACACTCATCTATCTTAATACATAACTTATTAGAGCCAATAAGTACCGATTACATCCTTTTGGTGGAGGCTGTACGAGATACTATCAAACCCTAGTAACCTATGCATAAGATAGCTATAGTGTCTCAGGTCTTAGGATTACCAATTAAATGGACGTAACAAAAGAATATTCCTTTTGACTTGATCTCCATAGGAACATTCTAGTAGATCATGTTCAGTGTACATATTCTCTAATATGCATCCACAGATTAACTAAAATGTCACTACACTGATAGAAGACTACCTATCCTCCCATTGGAGTTAGTTTAAATCTTGTGCTACTCTTAGTGTTTATAAAAGGCCCTATTTAATAAACCTATGAGCATGAAAAGTTTAGAATAAATGTTTATGAGAAATATCAGTCTCTCTATCTCAACAACTTGAGATGTATATTTCTCTTATAATTCATTCATAGACTTTGTCATATATATAATTAAATATACAAGACAATTTATACCTTCTAATTAATATAATATGAAATAGATATGCTCTTTAGGATTGGTTTTAGGGCATATCTCTAACAATTTCCCACTTGCACTAAAGCCAATCTCCATAGTATCGTATACTAGTCTTCGTAAGACAAGGCTTCTAACACTCACAAGGTGTTATGGCAAAGAAGATTCCATGCAAACAAGTTTTGCAAATCATTATTTTCAATAATAGTATTCAAACTAAAATTCGCTGCCAACTCTGATGTCTTAGTAAATGAGATCTATGTTCTCGAAAGAAAACAATGTGTATACTAGACATTCTATTAGGCAATTTGTAAATGGCATACCTTATAAGATTTCTTTATATTTAAGTATTTCATCCTTAAACTCTTTTAAGAATATACTTATTATTATTTAGAATCTCATTCTAAATCAATAATCAATATCTGCTTACAACCATTTGTAGCATTCATGATATTGATTTAAGTACATAGTTTAGTATCAGATGAGTCATATATTTCTCAAATATCTTGCTCATATGTTATTCCCATAAAATCTAATTTTAAGGGATATGAATTCTTATAACACTTTATAGAATTCATATTACTCTACTAGTATTGTAAATTATGTACTTTATAAAGAAACTTAAGAATAAATTCAACGACTTTATTGCTCCCACTAATCCTTTTGAAACAAAGGTATTTTATGTGATAAACCCTTTTAACAATATAAAGTTCATTTTCGGTGTTTCACTAAGGCATGGTTCTCAACCATTGTGAGAACATTGTTTTCTAATAACTCTTTATTTAAGAAAACACATTTTAAAGTTTATTTGAAATATCTCATATCCCAAATAATCTTTATATTGTTTGACATATTTAAGATCCTATAGTGATATTGATAATTCAAATTAATAAGGTTCATACATCTCATGTATTATTCCTTTTGATCTCCTTATTAAATAATGTGATTTGGTTCATATCAATTAATGAATCAAAATTCATTTATTATAATGAACCTTTATAGTTGAACTATCATATCCTATTTATTCATTTTATTTATAAAGAAATAAAGAACTTTATATTAATTGCCAGATCTAATCCAAATAGAATATTATAGATAAACTGTTTTAAATAAACAAAGTACTTAAAGCTAAATAAAACTTCAAAATGAAGTATTTATTACAACTGACAATAATAATGAATGTTCTTAATAACTAAATAAAATAGTCAAGAATCAAGCTATAGTGTCGAAGGCAGCAACTCTTGATCCTTTCCAAACACAGTAAGCCAAATATCTACTTGACCTTTTTCTTCCCTTTGTTTCCTACATACAATCACATTGTATAAGAAAAATCATAGTTAGGTATCTCATACCATAAGCAAAATAATACTAATTCTTAATTAGTAAATAAAATATAAGACGTACCATTTGAAGAACCATTCTTCAATGAAGCCATGTACTTCTTGCAATTCCCTTTGCATTAACGAATTTTGCCGCAGTGGAAACTCTTTCCTTTATACTTTTTCTTTATACTTCCTTCTGGCTTATCATTGGATTTCTTATTCTTTCTTTTGCCCTTAGGCTTCGTATTAGAAGTTGAAAATCCATTAATAGCCAATATGTTCCCTTTGGATTCCTTTTTTAAGGTATCCTCTGTAGTTACTAACTTGTTCGTCATATAAGTCAAAGATAAGTTTGAATCCACATCAGACATGTGAAAATCAATGATGAACGGTTTGTAACTAGCAGGTAGGGAATTAAGTAGTATGTCAATTCCTATTTCAGATGTTATAATAACACCTAGATCGTTCAAGGAGTTGATATTCCGGATCATCTTGAGACAATGCTCATAAACTGATGATCCTTCTATCATCTTACAGGAGTAAAGTTCACCTATAGCATTGTACTTTACAATTCCATTTTGTGAGCTATACATGTCCATAAGATATGATAGGATCGAAAGTGTACTCTCAATGTGCACATCATCCTTTATCTCCTCCTTAGCAGCCCTTTCTGACAAGGTATTGGGGCATGGGGTATCAATGACATGTTTGATTCTATCTGCGGCGGTTAAGATAATTTTGAAATTTCTTAACCATTCTAGGGAATTTTGACCAGTCAAACGGTTGTCGTCAAGTATTCTAGATATAGGGTTTAAAGGTGCCATCTACAACAGAAAATAACACACAAATGAATTTCATATTATTAAACCGCAAAAACTTTTGGTTTTAAAGTTTCATGGTACCTCCCACTATTTGATTCAAATCCCATACTCCCTTAGATGAGACTCGGGAATTTCATCATCTGAATTTACATAGTAGGGATTGGGGTCCCATTAAGAATTAGTAGTCTTCACATAATAGGTTCTTGGATACTAACCCTTAATGAGTGGATAACTTTTATCCTAATGCTTCTTAAAGCAAATTTTAATCATCCTTTAGCTTCTATAATATAATTCCCTCACATAATAGTTTATTGGGTAGTATATTATTAGTTAAGTCACACCCACCATTCACATAAGTATGGTCAATTGAATGTTGCACCCCTCACATAATAGGTTATTGGGATACAACATTATCGCACCTTATGATATCCAATATTAAAACAAGACTGTATGAACCCTCAGGATGAACATGTTGTGGACCAGCCTCGTGGACGGGGCTTAGGGTGTGAGTCCACATCATCACCGGGCGATGTGATTAAAGGGGGTTTAGAAATCAAACAAAGGAGTCGCCACCTTATTTTTAAGGAATAAGGAAACCATAAAAATGTTTTATTTTAAAACAAAACAAACTCCATTTTCAATGAAAAGACAGTCTACAAACCAGAGTTGGATCCGGGGGCTAGGTTACGACGTGGGAAGGTTCCAAGCTTTCACTTGTAGGCACCCACCTCGCCCTAATTAAATGACTTCTAATTTATTTGGGCTATTTAAATTTCTCAATGCAAACAATCCTAAATAATCTAATCAACCAAAAAAATAGTGATATAAATGCATTATCTATATTAGTTATATTAATAATAATAAAAAATATATAAACAAACCCTAAGAACCTAGGACACCCTACGGGCATCCTAGGGCGGACTTGAGCCCTATTAGCGCCTACGTAACTTACTAGTATCACCTAGCAAGTATCAAAGTCCACGTAGTTCGACTACCCTAGGACTCTCCTATTGTAATCGATCTCATTATCAAAGGTATTTCAACCTAATTCAAGACTCTAACTTCGAGAGTTTTTATTCTTTCAAAATCATTTATTTGAAATCATTTCAAATTAAAAGATATTCATAAAATCCAAATATTCCAAAACAATTCTTATCTTTAGAATCCAATTCCAGTTAAAAATCTTTTTCAAAGATTTTCAAGAAAACAAATCATAAGGGAGGAATTTCATTCCAAGGTAAGAAAATCTTTAAAACATTTCAAATCTTTTGAAAATCAATTAATAATCAAATATCTCATAAAATCATATTTATTTCATAAATATTGCATCAAAAATATTTTAGGAAATCTCTCGAAGATCGACTCTTAAATCAAATAAAATACACAATTCAAATCATGATTTTTACAACAAAGGAAATTCCTAGGGAAGGTCAAGTGACCTTCCTAAACTAGGGTCTCTAACTAGCCCTAAAGTTAATCTAAAAACCCTAACATACTAATGCAAATGCATGCTGTAATTTAACTAAATTAATCAAACATTCACAAAATCAATTCTAATCATGCATGAAAATGTTCCTAAATGCATACTAATCAAACTATGTGATCCTAAACATATTTCTAAGTTAGATTTAGCCCTAAAATAATTTTTAAAAGTGATTTAAGGGCATAAACAAATCCGGACAGATTTGAATATGAACCTTTAACCACTCTAAAAATCATGAAAACAAAGAATAAAAATGTGAAGATGACTTATCATGCTTTCTACATGAATATACTATAAAAAAACTATAAAAATCATGCAAAAATATGGCTTAAAAATGTTAATTAAACCACTTCAAAGCATATATTCAAATCTGGACAGATTTGAATACATGTTCCAAATGGCTTAAAAAAACATTGTTAATCCATAAAAAATGACAAATAAACACCCTAGCATACAATCTAACATGCTATACTAAATTACCATACAAAATGTATAAGAAAACTAACAACGAATATGCTTTAAACAACTATTTTAAACACAAGGGGAGGATCTTACCTTCGTACACAATTTATATATTCAACCCATCGAATCCATATCAAGTGTTCAAATAATCATAAAAAGCACAAACAAAAAGACTCAAGACTCTTCACATGTCAAAATACACATTAACGTACTCATATTACCATTAAAATCACCAATCAATTATCATGAGATTCAAATAACAACATGAATATATTAACCTTTACTCTAAACATGCTCGCATACACGAAATAATAACAACGGACTCATCCTAAACATAAAATCATAACAAAAACTAACCCTAGCATGCTTACACACATAAAATCACAAGAAACTAACCCTAACATGCATACTCACATAAAATAATAATAAAACTACTTCTAATCATGCATACGTACATAGAATAACAAGAAAACTAACCCTACTCATGCATACATACATAAAATCACGATAAAACTCACTAATCCTAAACATGCATACATACATAAAATCACGATAAAACTCACTAATCCTAAACATGCATACTAACATAAAATAACAACGAATCTAACCCTACTCATGCATACATACATAAAATCACGATAAAACTCACTAATCCTAAACATGCATACTAACATAAAATAATAACAAAACTAATCCTAAACCTATTTAACCACATAAAATCATAATAAAAAATAACCCTAATCATGATTGCTAAACATAAAATAACAAGAAAACCTAACCCTAACATGCATACTCACATAGAATAATGATAAAATTACTTCTAATCATGTTAAACATACTCATAGTAGAAAGAAAAAGAAGAGAGGATTCATATCATATGAAAATCAAGAGGACTTACAACATAGCCTCATAAACTTATGTAAAAAAAAACCATGAAAAATAAGGGTCAAGGTTAAGGATTTACCCTTCGATCTCCTTCTTGGCTAGCCTCCTCCAAGCTCTTAGCCTTCGATCCTTGCCCCTTCAATGGTGTAGAGATGAAGAGCTAAAAATCTGTAGCCTCCTTCTCCAAAACCCTAAAAATCTCTCCTCCTCTTTGATCCTCCTTCCTCTAACTCTATAATGAAGCATATATAGAGTTAGGGTTTAAAACCTTGAATGGTTAGGATTTAATCTTTTAAAAAACGATCCTAGGGCTTAGAACCAATCCTCCTAGGGTTTGCAAGCTGAACCAAGTTCGAATTTTTCCCAAAAAATCAAGTCAAATCGGCCCAAAATAGGTGAAATTTTCCAAAATTGAAAAATAAGCTCGAGCATGCTGATGGCCGTCCTAGGGCTGGACGGTTGGCCGTCCTAGCTGGACGGTTGGCCGTCCTAGCTAGGACGGTCACCATGCTGATTTCCCAATTTTGTTCCCCAATTTTTAGGGTTTTCGAATTTTGGCCATATTTTGGTCAAATTTGATCCAAATCCGATGGTTCAGGGCTCAAAACGACCGTGTTTTGATCCTCCACATTTTTTGAATGTTTTTGGGTTAAAATCAATTGACCATGGTCAAGGGTTTTAGCAAAAAGCAAGCCAATTGACCCGGTTGTGCCAAAATTGGTCATATGACCATTCCTTGTTTTATAAAATTAATCAATTAGGCTTGCACCACTTCTAAAAACATGGTTTCAACATGAAATTGGTACTTAACAACATGTTTTGAAAATCTTTTGTTTTGGTGAAAACGACCAATTCACGGTCAATTTGATCGAAACCCTAATTCAGCTCATCCTTAGCCGTGGGATCGATTTTGGGAGAATCCATCCCAACCATTTAAAGGCTCAATTGACACATCAAATACACTCCCCACATCCATATAAAACTTATGAAACAATCCGTTTCGAATTCGGAGGTCATTCGGAAATTATACGAGAAAAAGGACGAAAATGCCCTTCAAGTCGCAAAAACCCTAATTACGTATCGAGCTCTCATCAGAATGCCATGAAAATTTACAGGGATGTTCTAAAACACCTCAAAAGTCAAATGCAATACAAATGGGTTGATTCCAATCCAAATGTACACATGAAATAATGAATTGTTCTTTTCCTCAGCAAAGGGCAATTTGGTCAATTTGGTCTTTACAAGGCCAATTCCTCACCCAATGATCAGCTAACTAGTTGATCATTTGCATGGACATATGGTAGAAATAATTGATAAAAATGGGGTGTCCACACATGTTCCCGCATATCTGCAGCCAAACATATCCACCATATGAATCCGCCTATCATGTAATGGTGGGAGGCTAGGATAAAGCCTAAGGCCTTTTCCTTATAACTTAATTTTGAATTAAAGGGATTTTGTAAAATGGTCTCATTTTAAATAAACATACATCACATGCATCACATATATATCAAACATATATCATATAAAGGTTTAGACCTACTTTTATTATTAGTTCTCAATTATCCTCCCACTCTCCTCCTAGAGGCTAGGGTGGATTCATCTTGAACACATAATAAGTTAGGTCAGGGCCCTAACTAGCATACATCACATATATAAATGGGCCTTATTGATTATGGACTTTTAAGGGTGGGTTCATTCTTTGAGCGATTAAGGTGAACCCTAGGTCTTAAATGTGGGTTGGGTGATCGTAATTAATCCTATGCAACTATTACATAATGACATACAAAATTTCTTCAAAATCTTGAAGTCCTTGCCAAGTCCTTCTCAAGTCCTTGCTTTCCTCTTGTACATGACTCCACCATATTCCTTGGGTCCACCATTCGCTTTTTCGAATTGTCTATTACAATTTAATATAAAAGAAGAATGGGATTAAGGAGAAAGGGAAGTACATATGTAAGAGAGGGAAAGAGGCATGCAAGCCCCAAATATTACATCACCATATTTAAACTACTTTAAATATAATCCCAACAAGTAAATTATTCACATCTAATGCGGCCAATCACATATCATTTTAATTGGTCTTAAGTCCATAATAATCCATTCACAGTCATACAATCACATTGCATAAAATAAAGCTACATAAAGTAAGGTGATGATGGCAAATGACATATAATTAATTATAGTCATATTATTATTATTATCCCATAACAATAATAAAGTCATTATTATTATCTCATAACAATAATCAAGTTCTTTTAAATCTCATTTAATAAGAATCCTATCATATCACATATGACTATATTAGTGTATTTCCGGCCTTAAATAAGTGGAACTCCTAATTTACACTATTAGGGTTTCAAATATATAGAATTTAATTCGAGAAATTATTGACACAATTCCTATCATGCATTTAACACCTTAATATGCATAGTAGATTAATCACTATTAATCTACAATTGTGGAATTTAAATAATAACTCAAGATAAAAATTCTAGGAAAGACACAAACCCAGTTTTTCAACAAAAAAACTTAGAATTCAGCTACTGTTTTGGGACTAAACTTTCCTATATTAAAAATACCTTTTAAAATGTGAGAATACTCTATTTCACAAGGGTTTTCAGTCCTCTTTCAAATGGCATAGGTCTCGTTTTGTGATTCCAACGTTTGGTATCACTTTAAAGCACTTTGTGACATGAACTCCAAACCATGGAAGATTCTGGAATTTCTTCACAAATGCATTTATTGGGCATAACCTACAATGAAATAAGTCATGGAAACACTTCAATTCACTAGGGTTTTCAGTCCTCTTTCCAATGGTAGGGGTCTCATCACTTGATTCCACCATATGGTATCACTTAGAGACATTTTACGATAGAAAGTCAGATTTTCCAGAATTGACTTTTAATCACAAAAAAATCTACTGTGGCTATCCTAGGTCATTAAAAATCATGGGAACTCTTCCTAGACTTTTTTAAGACCTTATATTAATGAAGTCAATAGGTAGCATGCTTCAAAAATCCCAGAAAATAGTTTTTATGGATTTTACAAAAGCATCATGGTTGCTGCCTAGAAAAACAGCAACCCAGTTTTAATCTTAAAACAATTTTAAAATTAATCCTAGCAATATATAATTATGCTAAAACACTTTTAACATATTAATATACTGTTATACAGCATCCCTAAATGTTTTTAAACAATTAAAACATTAATTCATCACATGAATTACTCAATCTCTCAAGAACATCAAACTAGGGTTTATAAAACAATTTTTCATAAAACTAACTTGTTCTTCATTTTTAATTTTCAAAAACAATGAAACTAATTTTGAAAAATTTATGGATGATTCTTAAATCACATGAAGAACAGCAAGTATGAAAAATAAAATAAAACAAAGGGCCATTGGGGTTCCAATCCCCATGGCCGTGACTTAGTGAGAGAGAGAGAGAGAGTTAGGGTTTATGGTTAGGTTTAGGAAACCTTACCTTAATCCAACTGTAGACATCCATTTTTGACCATGAGTATGGTCATGAATGGTTGCCCATGTTTAGAAATGAAATAGGGTGTCAAAACCCTAAGTTCCCAGTTTTACCCCTTGTGGGTAGTTAGATAGATGTCATTATCACATGTGTGTTTTTAGGTCAGATTGAGTCGGTTCTTTTTGCAATAGGTTTTTAGAGAGTCTAGGAGCATCCCTTCAAAATTCCAAGGCATTCCGAGAAAGGCTTGACAGAAAATAAGGCCTTTTGTGACTGAAGGGCAGTTTGGTCCTTTGAATCACAAAAGCCCTAAATGACTGTCGATCTTGTCTCGAATGGTCTCGAGGCTTTGGCATAGATATACAAAGTGTGTTTGGTAGCTAAGTTGATCAATGGCAAGGTCTGTGGAGCTTTCTGGCTCATGATTGGCTTTTGAGGCTCGAAAGACCCTTTCAAAGCCCATATTAGGGTTTCGACCGGAAGCAACCGGGATTCGATATTTTTACCAAACCAAAGCCTTCAAAGGCTTCAAAACACTTTCCTAAAACATTTTAAAACTTGTTTCAAGAAGAAGAAATGATTTCGAAAGCAATCGGTTAGCAAATTTCAAAACCCTAATTTGGGCCCGGTAGGCCCTAAACAGCTAATTGGTCGACTTTTCCTTAAACCTTTGACCTCGGTCAATGCATTTTCACTTCAAACACTTCTTAAAACATGGAAAATCGAATCACGATCGTTTCGGCTCTTGAATCGTCAAATTTGGACTTAAAATGGGCCCGAAAAGCCGAAAAGAGCCGAAACCGGGACGAAACGGGCTGAGATAGACCCACATAGGGCATTTTTGGAGATGATGAATAGATGGCCGTCCACCTAGGGACGGCCAACCGTCCATGAGGGACTGCCAACCATCCTAGGGTGGATGGTCGTCGATCATCTTAGCCAATAACTGCCAATTTTGAGTGATTTTTCTGCCCGGGACTTTGCCAAGCCCTGCCATGTGTCTAGTTCGGCCATGAGGACTTTTGGATGAGTATGAACACCTTGGAAGGCTGGTTTTGAGCCCTTGGATCATTTCTAAAAGATTCAAACTCAACCATTAATCAAACTCAGGCCTCCCTATAAATAGAGGGCCCTGGAATCAGTTTCAACACACAGAAAAAGCTTTAGAGAGCTAGCTTGGAGAGTAGAGGCTTGAGCAATTTCACAAGCTTCCCCCATAGCACTCTAGCTTAAGTTTTAGAGTCCTTGAGGTCCTTGGAGTCCTTGGAGCTTGAGGAGAAGGCCTGAAGCAAGGAGGCAGAAAAAGAGGTTAGTAGTTTAAAGTTTTTTTGCAGTTTTCTTTTTTTCTTCTTGTTCTTTTTCTTCTTTTATGATCATGCTAGGTTAGGTTTTATTTCCTTAGTTTATATAGGGTTTAGTTCATTGTAAGTATGCATAGTTTAGGTTCCATATTTTCTTTTAGTATGCATGATAGGCTAGTTTATTTTTAATACATATGCATATTTCTCTTCTTCTATTCTTCTTTAGTCATATCATATTAGGATTGGATATTTAGGATTAAGTTCATGCATGTTTAAGTCTTTGAAGTTAGTAATCAAGTTAAGTTAGTTTATAAATCATATGCTAGTATTTTTAGGATGGATTTGTGTTGTTCATATTAGGTTGTTAATCTATGTAAGTTTAGTATTAGTATTATTCTCATCATAGTTTATTTTTATCATTTGGGATGTTTGATTGATATATAAAAATATGTTCGAGGGAGCATGCAAAGGTGAGTCCCTTCCCTTGTGGTTAAATACTATGTATGATGATAGTTTTAATATGCATATTAGGTTGCATTTAGTGCATTCTTTTACTATTTTTATTAATTGTTTTTAGGGTTTTAAATACACTTTTTGATCACTTTTAATTATGTCCATGGGTTTAAAGTGACCTAAAAGTGTATTAAAACTCATTTTTTTAGGCTTAAATCAACTTAGAAACATGCCTAGGTTCCCATAATAACTTAGATTGCATTTAGGCCATTTTCATGCATTGTTTACAATCTTTTATGCATTTTTATCTATTTTTCCAGAAATTCCAGCATGCATTATGTTGATATTTAGGAGTGCTTAGATGACTTTAGGATGTAGTTAGGGACTTCTAGGGTAGGGAAGCCACTTGGCTTCACCTAAGACTCCCCTTTGTTGTAAAAACTACATCCGAAGAGGAATTTTGGCTTGTTTGAGAGTCTATTTTTGAGAGTTTTCAAATGAAAATAAAAGAAGTTATTTTGGGATGAAACTCCCATTTTGAAAGATGAAACATTTCAAACACACACCAACTCTCGAAGATAGAGTCTTAGATAAGGTAGAACGCCTTCAAGGATATAGGTCATTACAATAGGAGAGTACTAGGGTAATCGAACTACGTGGAGTTTGATCCTTATCAAGTAATTGGTAAGGTACGTAGGCAATCAATAGGGTGCAAGTCCAATCCTAGGATGACTCTAGTCTCCTAAGGTCTTTAGGATTTCTTTGATTTCTTTTTTATTTTATTATTATCTATTATCTAGTATTATTTAAACTATTTTCAATGGTTGATTAGATAAATAGGATTGATATGATAAGATTTTGATAAAGCCCAATAGTAATTATGAGACTTTAATTAGGGAGAGGTGGGTGCCTACAAGGAGTTCTTTGGAACCTTCCCACTTCGTAACCTAGCCCCCGAATCCAACTTTGATTCGAAGACCAATCTTTTCCTTAAAATATGGAGTCAATGTTTTATTGAAAATAAAACTCTTTTTGTGGTTTCCTTGTTCCCTAAAAATAAGGTGGCGACTCTTAGTTTTTTACAAACTCTCATCCTTTTTCAAAAACCCAATCTTGAGTGGATAATAGAGAATGATAAATGTGGATAATAGAGAAGGATAATAGAGAGGGATAAATTGAGACGGATAAACATCATCCACAATCCACTCAAGAAAACACCCCCAAAGTGAACGAGAGGCCTCCCGATCAGGTTGGCTGGTTCACACCAACCTTTTAGGGTTTCTATAAACATTAATATGCTGCATTATTCCTAAATCAAAATCATTCATTATAAGAAAGAATAAAAAACAAATAAGAAACTTTCTTAATCATGAATAATTTCAAAATATGAAACTTGGGAATTCCTTGTTTGACACCTTAGAGTTTCTAATTTCAATATAAGAAGTTCCCTATTATGGTTTAGGGTTTCCTAAACCTAAAACTACCCACTATTGATGATGATTTCAAGGATTCAAAGAACCCTAAATCACCATTGTTAAACATTTTAACAAAAACTCCATTAAAGCTTCAAGTTTAAATAAATTTAAACTATGTAATTTGCAAATATCAAAATTCAACATTTAAACTAATTTAAATCAATGAAGAACATGCAAACACATCCTAGGGTTTCTAAAACCCATGTAGCCGAATCCAAGAGAGCATAAACCTCGCATGGCCGTGAACCCCATTGGGGTTTCCTAAAACCCCAAATCACCATTGATGCCTTTTTAATGAAAACTCAAGCTTTTGTTCATGTTTTTCTAAAACAAGAACTTCATCCATATTCACTTAGGGTTTCCAAAACCCAAGATTCAATCATGTTTAATGATTATAGGGTTACCATAACCCAAATCATAAATAAAAACATAAAAGAACCATGTTAGGGTTCATAAACCCTAAGTGCCGTGAATAGGAGAGAGAGGAGAGAGAGAGATTCACATACCTTTTATGATTTTTGATCACATCAAAAGCTTCCTCTCATGATGGGGAACAAACCCCAATCATCAATTTACATGAGTGACAATCCCTTCTAGGTCCGAAAATTGAGAGAGAGTTTTGAGAGAAAAAACTTTAAACACTTTTATAGGTTTCATAAAAAACTCAAGAACAAAACAACCAAAGGGGTTTAACCCTCCATGGCCGTGACTTATAGGGGCTGCCTCCCTATTGCCGAATCCCTCGAGGGTTTGATGCAAACCCTAGTTACCATTTAAAACTCAAGCAAAACAATAAACAAGGAGGGGAGCCTCCATGGCTGAATACCATATGGTTTCCTAAACCATTTATTTTGATTTTAATTTATTATATCCATTATACCATCATCAAAACTCATGGCCTTGCTTGATTTGGCTCTGATACCACTGAAAGGATGCGATCAAAATCAACAAACAATGGATTCAAAGTGGAAGTAGAAAACAAAAATTTTTCTTTTAAAGAATCCATTATCGCATTTAAACTATAATCGATTCAAGCAGAGGGACATGAGTTTATACATACAAGCATATAAAATATTTAAACACTTTAAATAACACTTACTTGAATTCCTTGCGTAGCTTTCCTTCTCGAGTTTCAAACGTATGAAACCTCCAACAGTATCCACACGAACACAACACCTCTTGAATCCTTGAAGCTCCTCAACTATGGAATAAACAAGCTTGGAGAGGGAAGAGAGACTCTTTCTCTAATTTGATGAATGAGAGGCCTAGTGCTAGCATGTCTCATCATCTAGTATTTATAGAAAACCCCTAGGGTTTCTATTTAATACTTATTTCCAAATGTAACTTAATTCT
>JAESVK010053163.1:0-22539 GCA_017140935.1 Hamamelis virginiana | reverse complement strand
TAGAGCTGCTGAATGTCCTGAAAAGAGTAAGAATAGATCAAAAAATCAAGCTAATTGTGCTACTCTTAGTGACAATGAGGAAGAAGTGAATGAATCAGACATTGATTTTGAAGAGTTTGAAAATTTCACTGCTTTTGTTGTGTCTACTGTTGACTTGAATACCATTGTTGAATTAGGTGAGCCATCTAATGGTAATGTTGAATCTAGTTCTGTTATAATTGAATCTCATGTATCCTCTGAATCTGAAGAGGATGATAATCATGCTCTTGAACAAGATAATCTGCAGTCTGCTTATGATGAATTGTTTGATGATGCCATGAAACTTAGAAAGAAAAATGTTAATTTGGCCATTAAGCTCAAGAATCTTGTTAAAGAAAGAGATTCATTGAAGCATGATATCACTGTTGCTGATTCAAGTGTTTGTCAATTGAAAGGTCAAGGAGTTACCTTTTCTGAAAAACTTGTCTTAGTCGAAAAAGAAAATTCTGTGTTGACCAATAGAGTTAAGTCTTTGGAAAGTGAGCTTTCACTTAAGTCTGAAAAAGAGAAAGAGTATCTCTCTCTCATTGCCAATCTCAAATTGGAACTTGATAATGCTTGTCATCTTAGAATCAAACTTGACAAAAGATCGGATCAACTCAATCAATTGTTGGGTACTGTTAAGGGTAATTCTGGCAAAGAAGGGTTAGGTTTTAATTCTCAAGAGGTTAAAATCTCTAATGTTCATATCGAAGCTCCAAAAGCTAAGATTGACAAAGGCAAATCTCCCAATCAATTCACTCCTACTTCTTGTAGGTATGTTGCTCCCAAATCCTCATTTGTTCCTATTTGTCACTATTGTGGTGTCAAAGGACATATTAGACCCAACTGTTACAAACTCATGACTTTTCCCAAGAAAAACTACATAAGTTATCATAATGGGAGTGTTAAAAGTCAAATTGATACTTTGTTAAGAAAATCTCAAATGTTGAATGAAGAAGTCAAGAAATTGACTAATTCAAACATGAATTGGAGGAGGGGTCAAGAGGTTAATGATTCTAAGGTAAAATCCAAGGTTGTGTCTAACCACAAAGCTAATCCTAAGTCTAAGGAAGTTTGGGTTAGATCTTCGAATCTTAGATGTATGGTCATATACACTGCTTTGCACGCACAAGATAGTTCTCAGTGGTATTTTGATAGTGGGTGCTCTAGGCATATGACTGGTGACAAGTCCCTCTTTGTTCATCTTGACTCTTGTAAGGGTGGGACTGTTACTTTTGGTGATGGGAGTAAGTCAAACATTGTTGGGAAAGGAATTGTTCAAGCCCCAGGCTTTCCTAAGCTTGAAAATGTCTTATATGTTGATGGACTTAAGGCTAATCTGATAAGTATTAGTCAATTGTGTGATGATAACTTTGCTGTCAGTTTTACTAAATGTTTATGTACTGTGTTAAATGAAGATGGTAAAATTATCATGCAAGGTGAAAGAACTTCTGATAACTGTTATGGTTTACTTGCTAATACTTCTTTAAAGTGTAACAGTGCTAAAGTTGATGATATTGAACTGTGGCATCAACGTTTAGGTCATTTGAATTTCAAAGATCTTGATAAGCTGATAAACAAAGAACTTGTCAATGGAGTGCCTAAACTTGCCAAGATTTCAAGTTCTAGTGTTTGTGGACCTTGTAAAAAGGGAAAACAAACTCGTGTGTCTCATAAAAGGACTAATGTCGTTAGTACTTCTAGACCATTGGAATTAGTTCATGTTGATTTAATGGGTCCTACTAGGACAGAGAGTCTAGGTGGAAAACGTTATATCCTTATTATTGTGGATGACTTCACTCGTTATTCTTGGGTAGCCTTTTTGAGAGAAAAATCTGAAGCCTTTGATAAATTCAAGGCTATTTGCCTAAAGGCTCAAAATGAGAAAGGAAACACCATTGGAAAGGTGTTTAGACTTAGAAGTGATCATGGTCGTGAGTTTGAAAACTCCGAATTTGCTGAATTTTGTGATGATCATGGAATACAACACGAATTCTCAGCTCCTAAAACTCCTCAACAAAATGGAGTTGTTGAAAGAAAAAATAGAGTTATACAAGAGATGGCTCGTGTCATGCTCTTAGGGAATAATGTGGCCAAACACTTTTGGGCTGAAGCGGTTAACACTGCTTGTCATACGGTTAATCGTGTTTATGTGAGGCTCGGTACATCTCAAACTCCCTATGAGTTGTGGAAAGGCAAGAAGCCTAATCTTAAATACTTTCGTGTTTTTGGAAGTAAGTGCTACATTTTGAGAGATAGAGAACATTTGGGGAAATTTGATTCTCGTAGTGATGACGGGATTTTCTTGGGTTATTCTATGAATAGTAGGGCTTATAGAGTCTTTAATCTTAGGACATCTACTGTCATGGAATCGATTAATGTGACTATAGATGATAGTCAAAACACTCCTCGAGATGAATTGGTTGATGAGGAATGTGATACCCCAAATGTTTCAAGTGTTGAGGATAATTCTGTTCAAATTCTTGATTCTCAATCTTCTCTTACTAATCCTACTTGGGTTCAAAAGAGACACTCTCCCACTGACATTATTGGAAGTGTTGGTGAAGGTGTGAGAACGCGTAGACAAATTCAGAATGAGGTAAATCATCTTTGCTACACCTCTTCTTTTGAACCTAAGAATGTGAAAGAGGCTCTAACTGATGAAAACTGGATTCTTGCTATGCAAGAAGAGTTAGGTCAATTTACTAAGAATGATGTTTGGGATCTTGTACCTAGGCCTTCGAATAAAAATGTTATAGGTACCAAGTGGATTTTCAAGAATAAATCTGATGAGAGTGGTATCATAATTCGGAATAAGGCTAGGTTAGTAGCTCAAGGATACACTCAAGAGGAAGGTATTGATTTCGATGAAACTTTCGCTCCTGTGGCTCGTCTTGAGTCTGTTAGACTTTTACTATCCATTGCTTGTTATTTGAAGTTTAAGGTTTATCAAATGGATGTTAAAAGTGCTTTTCTGAATGGCTTTTTAAAGGAGGAAGCTTTTGTTGAACAACCCAAAGGGTTTGAGGATCCTCATTATCCTAGACATGTCTATAAGCTGAAAAAGGCTTTGTATGGTCTGAAGCAAGCTCCTAGGGCGTGGTATGAAAGACTTACCACTTATCTAGAAGAGAAGGGATTCTCTAGAGGGGGAGTAGACCGTACCTTGTTCATTAGGACTGTCAGAAATGTGTTTGTGGTAGCCCAAGTTTATGTAGATGACATAGTTTTTGGGTCTACTTCAAGTGAGTTAGCTCATGCGTTTTCTGAGGAGATGAAATCTGAATTTGAGATGAGTATGGTAGGTGAACTCACTTGCTTTCTAGGTCTTCAAATTCGTCAACTTAGTGATGGATTGTTCATTTGTCAATCTAAATATGCTAGAGAGTTGATTAAGAAGTTTTGTCTTGAAAGTGCCAAACATGCTCGCACTCCTATGAGCACTACCACTAAGTTAGGCAAAGATTTGAGTGGTATTGATGTTGAACATACTTTATACCGTAGCATGATAGGTAGTTTGCTGTATCTTACGGCAAGTCGTCCAGATATCTCTTTCAGTGTAGGTGTTTGTGCTCGGTTTCAGTCTTGTCCCAAAGAGACACATTTACATGCTGTTAAACGCATCATTCGTTACATTTGTGGGACGTTGACATATGGTATTTGGTATTCTTTTGATACTAATCCGAACTTGGCTGCATATTCTGATGCCGACTGGGCTGGAAATGTGGATGATCGAAAGAGTACTTCAGGTGGTTGCTTCTATGTTGGAACTTCTATTGTTTCGTGGCATAGTAAGAAGCAGAACTCCATATCTTTATCTACTGCCGAAGCTGAATACATAGCTGCTGCAAGTTGTTGCACTCAGCTTCTTTGGATGAAACAAATGCTTTCTGATTATGGGATTTTTGAATCTGATCTTGTCATATACTGTGATAATGAAAGTGCTATCAACATCTCGAAAAATCCTGTTCAGCATTCTAGGACTAAACACATAGACATTCGTTATCATTTCATTCGAAATCTTGTAGAAGATAGCGTCCTGTCTGTTGTGTATGTTCCTACTAAATCTCAACTCGCTGATATCTTCACAAAACCCTTAGATGGTCTTAGGTTTGAATATCTTCGAAAATCTTTGGGTGTTTACTCTATTGATTGAGTTCTTGTTCTTTCTTCCGTCCGAAACGACGTTAAACTACCTTGCGTCCGCAAAGACGTTAAACTATCCTTGTAAGGAACTTCTGTAGTTCTTTTTCATTAGGTATCCTTTTGAGGGGGAGTTATTGTTATGAATGCATATTTTCTTTTGTTTTATTTTGTTCTTAATAGTTTTATTTTCAAAATAATGTTGGGTTCATATCACCTTTTTGAGCATATGGTTGAATGTTTTTGATTCATGTTAAACCTTGTATATATTTGAAGAGTTAGCTAGTTATCTTGCTTAACATGAATTCTATTCAATAATTTCGATTTAATGTTTTCATGTTATCCTTCTTTCTCAAAATATTTGATGTCATGAGTTGACCGATAACCGAAAGCCTCTTCTAAAGCCCAAACATGCGGTGCCAATGTTTGCACCTTCTCACCTCCTTCGTCTAAAGTATTTCTTTCTATTTGATGATGAGCTCCCTATTACGTTTTTATTGCTAGTTCAAATTTTTCTTACAACTTAAAAAATATGAGAAAAATTATTCAAAGGCCAATGAAAAGACTCATTCAAAGAAATATGATGTGAGAAAAGGCAATTTGTCAATTTGCCATGTTATTGAAGGCACAAAAGTGCTATAATAATGAAAAGAGCCAAAAATTTCTCAAAGTTGTATTTGAAATACTAGCCTGTTCGAATTGATTTTGAGCTCTTGTCATTTCTTCTCTCTAATGCATGTTTGAAATATCAAAAAATATAATTTCTCATTCTTGCTTATTAGAGGGCTTTCACTTGTCTTCAGAAGTGAAATCGGTTGGTTTGACTCTCATGACTTCAAGTGGTTTTTGTTAATGAGCTTATCATGGGTTACATTTTTGAGAAATTGAATGTTTAGAGTGCATGTTCTTCAAGTTTATTGCATCTCTTGTTTATAACCATGGTTTAAGTTGTTTCATTCATTGTTGCTAATGACTCAATAGGTAAAAATGTCCCCTTGTATCTTCTTGTTTTTATTCAAGTGTTTTTCAAAACAAAACAGGGGAGGATCGATCCAGCTTATTTTACCAGATCGATCCCCTGATCAGAGTGTTTTGGATCGATCCTACATATTTTACCGGATCGATCCTCTGATCAGAGGGGTTTGGATCGATCCTGATAAATATGCCGGATCGATCCATTTCTCGGGATTTTTAAATTTCTGACTCTTCTCATTCCCGCGAAGCCTATATGTTTGATTTCTTTTCTTTGGTTTTTCTTATGCTTTCATAACCGTCTCTCTCTCTCTCTAAGAACCTCTCATCTCTCTTCCATTATCTCCATTTTCTTTGCCCTAGATTTGTTTGGATTGAGTTTGATGGCTTTCTTGGGTGTTCTTGCACTCTTGGTTCTTATGGTTGGGGGTGCTAGTTCCTCTGGCACTAGTAAGCGTGCCCGGACATCTCGTGCATCCTCGTCTCGGGCTGGTACGCCTCGTTGGGGTCGTGGTTCTCGAGGCCGTGCATATCAGGATATTCCCAATCCTGACCTTGGTGACTCTCCGCCTTCGTCACCACCTAGGGCTGCTTCTCCTGACCCGTGGGTCAATCGACCTATTACTTGTGAGCGTCAGGTGGACAATATCAGTCTTGGTGTGGATAGTCATGTCATTCGGCGCCTTGCCTCATACGAGTTAGGTAAATTCTTTGAGCCGATTGATTTTTACGTTCCAGAACTTGTTCGTGATTTTTATCAGTATGCCAGTGTTGTTATCTCTGGTGAGGATGCTATTCACTCTGAGTTTCGTGGTTCTGCTATTACCATTACTCCTGGGAGGATTGGTAAATATTTGGGTTGCTCTAGGCCTTCTCGACCTCAGTATCCTCATGCTGCTGGCAAAGGGCCTGCATCTGACTTCCTCATTCATGAGTTGTACGTGCATCCTTCGGATTACAAGACTAAATTTGTTCAAGGTTATCTGCATGAGGAGTACAGACTGCTAAACTTGATCGTACGGTGGAACTTAGTTCCTATGGGTCACCGTTTGCATTTTCATGAAGAGAGTGCTCAGTTACTGTTTGCGATGAAGAGTGGGAGGTCCATTGACTTTCCTAAGTTGATATTTGACTGCATGCGGAAGACTGTGTCGTCTCCTAGTCATACTTCAGCTCTTCCATTCGGGGTTATGGTAACCCGTATGTGCCTTGAGGATCCCATTCCTGTGAATGTCTCGGATTCTCGTATTCCTCCAGTTCCGGGTGCTATCACTGCTATGTCACTCTCACGGAGTACTGCCACTTCGACACCGGATCCTGAAGCGCCAGTACCTACTACTCGTTCTTCACGACGGCATGCCACTTTGGACTCTATTTCGGCACAGCTTCGTCGTGTTTTTGATTCAGTGAAGGCCCTTACCGATCATCAGATTGAGATGAATGAGATTCAGGTTCAGATTCATGATCGTGTTCAGCGCATTGAGCGTCGCCTTCGGCTGCCTACTCCTTCAGATCCACCAGTTGTTCGCCATCCGCTAGTACCTCCTACTGAAGAGGAGTCGGGTAGTGAGTCTGGCTCAGAGGATGAGTCTGGGTCTAGTGGTGATGAGGCTGAGTGATTGGTCTTATGTTTCATGACTTTTTGTATTGCCTTTGTCATTCGTGACAAAAAGGGGGAGTAGTAGTGTGGTTTTAGGTTTTAGGTTTGTAGGTTCCTAGGTTATTTTCTAGGTTGTTTGTTGGGTTTCATTTTGTTAGTTTTCATTTTCAAATGCTGTATTGAATGAATTGTATAAACTGTTCATTTGATGAAATGAAATGAAATCTGTTTTCTTTGTTAATTGTTTCTATGAGCATGATGTTTTCATTTAATGCTTGATTGTATTTATGCTTATATATAACCTGTGTTTTTCAAATCTTTATTCTTTCACGAGGTATGGTTGTTTAACCTGTGCAGAAAAACAGGTTCAAGTTCTCAAGCCTTAGAATAGGTTGGGTTTCTTTTGTTTTTGGGGTGTGTTTGAGCGTTTTATTGTACAAGAGAGGGGGAGATTCATTTCGCATGTTGAATGAATCGGTTTTCGTTTCTTGTTTTTGTTTTTATTTGGTTTTGTCATCGAATTGCCAAAGGGGGAGTTTGTTAGGTATACCATGTGTATATGTTGGCTAATTCGACTGACAAAAGCCTGTGTCTGTGATTGAACTCAAGCCAGTAATCCTTGAAAGATCAGTGACTACATCAAGCTCGAAAGTAACGCAACTTCTCGTTAATATCAAGTGCTCAAGCTTGTTATGTATTTCGTTTTGGTTTAAATTCCTAGGAAGGTAAGTTCGACTTAGTTCCTAGGTTGGCTATATGACCATAGGTGATTTAAAGTGCCCCATTCACCTTAGTATGATCCTTATATGCACATAAGTCATTTTCCATTGAAAATCTTTTAAAATTGGCTTATGGAACATGTTGGATCGATCCGGCATTTTTGGTAGGATCGATCCTATTTGTGAACTGCATAATGGGATCGATCCAGCTTTCGTGCCCGGATCGATCCTAGTGGCAGAGGAGGTTGGATCGATCCGGTCATTTTTGCAGGATCGATCCTCTCGTATATTTTGACCTAAATTGTTTCAAAATTCGAAGTTTCTCACACTTTTTCACTATTTGAAACCCTAGGTTATGCTGCTACTATATATACCCCAACACTTGGTCATTTTGGGGGTGTGAAGTACTTTGAAAAAGCTCCCAAGTTAAAACCCTAGTTTTCACTTGCTTTTTGCTTCACTCTTACTTTAACTATGCATACTTAGTCTTTATGACTTTCTTTCATTGTCATATGCATAGTTCCTTATAGCTTAGCTATACAAAACCCCATACTTTGGTTTTGGTTAACGGTGGAGTTCCGTTGAACGGTGGATTTCCGTTGTGCATCGTGGATAGCGGTGTGTGGATCTAGGTTTGTGGATTCAAACGGTGGAAGCACTGTGAAAGCTGCGTGGACTCGCAGATTGCTTGTCAAAGAAAGGGATTCTACTGGTTTGTGGATTCAAGCGTCTTTGTTGGTAGTTTTTACCTTTCTTGTATTGTGGTGATTATTTCATAGTGATTTCTGTGCTCCCGAGGTTTTTTACCCGTTAGGGTTTTCCTCGTATATCTGGTGTTATATGTGTGATTGCTTATGTTTCATAACCATCAACTGATCACCATTTAATGGCTGGGTAATTAAAAGCAACCTTTTTCATTAAGAAATTGTTTCCTCAGACTTTCAAAGCGAGTTGTGTTTGTGTTCGTTACAATTTTAATCTTTGAATAAATGAAACAATAAAGTATTAATAACTTAAGTGAACTAACGGTTAAGTTCCATTTAGTACCACAAAGTTTATATAGAGTTTCAATTTGGGCCACAAACTTTCGATTAACTTCGTAATTATGTGAATCAATATATTTGAACTAAAATTTTAACTTTTTTTTGGACAATTCATGATCACCTTGCATGAGTTAATCAATATGACCCCCAAATTCGTTGCATGGCATTGTTCGTAGTGTTTGTCCATGTATGAGAGAGAGAGAGAGAGAGAGATATATTTTTATGGAAAATTACATTTCATCATAAGCTACCAACAAAACCACAAAAAGTTTTAATTATTTATTAACATTGTGAATTAAACTTTTATTTATGCATATTAATATTTTTGAAAAAGTTAATCCATACATCTTAATTCGGCATATTTAATTTTTTGGACTTGTCACACCGTGCTTCTAAGAAACATAGAGAGAGAAAGAGAATGAAAAAAAAATCATTAAACACAAAAATGAGAGACACACGTTGAGAGAGAGAGAGAGAGAGAAAGAGAGAAGTACATGAAATAAAGCCTTGTGTCAGTGGGGTGCAGGTGGTTGTCTCCCCTTTTGGTAGATTAATTTCCAAATCTAACTTAGTCTACTTTTTCTCCTCCCTGACACAAGCCTGCAACGGTCACAGTTCCCCTTTCAATCTTAGCCGTGTGTGTGTGTGAGATTTTGGGGATAGCCAACGTCGCTCATGAGTGACATCACTGGGGAGAACCGGCTCCATATATATATATATATATATATATATATATATATATGGTGTACGTCTTTACATGTGTATGTACTAAGTAGCAGCTTTTGCGTTCCGGGAAGAAATGCAAGAAATTAGAAAAAGAAAATGATATATTTTTCAAAAACAAATAAGGTAATTGTATAACAGATTGATAGCAATTACGCTGGTTGTAGCTAATTATTGGTGTCAACTATCAACTATGTATTTTCTTTTTTGATAGAATCAATCAACTATGTATTAGGCTTTCTATAGAAGCCTGGCCCATCAGTTTTCGTTCTCAAATTGGTCCGTAAGCCTTCCATCAATTGTGCACACAGAACATGCCATAAACTAACATGCAAACCACTCTAGATAGCTCAAGCTCAGCTAATTGAGATCTCAATCTCAAACATAAAACACCATGTAGGACAACCCAGCCACACCTATTCAAATTCTTAAAAAAGCACATTAAAAATTGAAATAAAATGTGCCGATACACATGAACTTTTCTTACAGCACTTAATGTTTTTCTAATTAAAACAAATAATGTTGCTTTACTTAAGGGGTAGGATCATTCCTGTAAAGTAAACTTGGTTAACATTCCACTAATTATCTGTCCATGTTTAAGAATCCTATCAAATTGGCAAGCAGGATTAAGCCTTGTCAAAAAGGTTTTCTTTGGCATGACCTTTTGTATGGATTAAACAGGATTAAGCAGGATTAACATTCCCCACTAATTATCTGTCCACGTTTAAGAAATTTTGACACTGGTGAGTCGATCCTAGTCTTTAATTTATGTATTTGTATTTGTATTTGGAAATGGAGAATTTTTTACGTGTTTCATCAAAACTAATTATTTTATCTTCTTTTTTCTTTTTTTATAACGAATGACAGCTGTTTTATGTTGAAAGTTTATTTATTTTTTTACCAGGTTATAAGAAATAGATGATATCATCAATTTTATTTATTTATTTACTTATAGTCTATTCATTACTCAAATTCAATTTCATTTTAAATATAAAATCTCATTAGACTAAAGAAATTAAATGATCATTTTGTATAGAAATCACTTTAAGTTTATTATAATCTTCAAAGTGCATAGGTTGTTATGGACAAAAAACACTTTATGAGTTCATCTCTTTTTGGAAGTTTTTTTAGTATGTTTTGTGCGTCTCCAATTCATCAGTTTTTATTCGTCTTGCAGCTCCATGCGGAGTTTTTTTTTACTCTTTTTATTTTTTTATTTTTTATTTTTTCATGAGGTTCGAATGAAAATGAACTCATTAGTTTTAATGAGTTAAAACAAAAGCTAGTATAATTTAAAACAAAACACATGCATGATAGTCCATTAATTGTGGCTGCAAGAGCTAATAATTAAGGACAAAAACACAATTATCCTTTCTTATTGTAACATTACAAAGCTAATATTAATTAAGGACTAGTATTGTTTAAGCTACAATAACACAATAAGCAACTTTTTATATTTTATTTTTGTGAGAAAAGATAAGGTATAAAAAGTATTATGGGATCCTTTTATCATTTATTATTTTTGTGTTCTTGTGTTGGTGGGATAAGAAGCATATTGGGTAATACCACAGAGTGTCGCCTGCTGGCTTATCTATAGAAGTATTTTTATTTTTGTTTTTTTTTTATTTTTTAAAGAAGAAGAAGTAAACTAAACCATTCCCATGATTTGTGGAATTATTTACTCGAAATTTTCAGGTTTTAGTATTATTATGAGTTGGGATCCATATATTGTTTTCTCCCCACCCCTGAACAAATTAAAGTGAAACATGCGTGATCCAATTGATGAAGCCTAATGCTAATAATTCATCATTTCATTTCATTTCTTTTTAATTCTTTTAATTGCATGTATTTACATGTAGATTAACAAGGCTGGCTCTAAGATTTTTGGGGCCTTAAGCGAGCTCTTAAAATGGGACCCTACTATATCTTTCACCATTCTTGGCCAGTAGTATCCTTGCCAAAGAGGTTTTTGCGCCAGTGATCGGCCACCAGAATGATTTCCACAAATCCCTTCATGGATTTCACGCAGAACATAGTCAACCTCATCGGGGAGCACACAACGTAGATAAGGTCCATAGAATGATTGTCGGTAGAGATTATCATTAATAATACAATATCGTGCCAACCTGCTTTTTAGTCGGTGTGCTTCTTCTTTATCTCTTGGGAGGGTGCTCGACCTGTTATACTCCTTAATTGGGTCAATCCACGTTGGATCGGACTGTATTAAAAAGATGGGTTTATCTTGCACTTCATTAGTGGGTGTTCAGCTAATTTTATTACAACCGATCTTGGGAGATTAGTGCGGACTCCAGAAGCAAGATTTGCCGATGCATCGACATGAGAATTTTCTTCCCGTGGGATTTGACTTATTGAAATCATCGTACATCGAAATAAGGCCTCTCTAGCTTTAGTCAATTATTTTTGTATCGTTGGCTTTTTAGCGAGGTAGATCTCATTGATTTGATTTACAACCAACTGTGAATCACTGAAGACATGAATATCCTGTACTAAAAGATCGGTAGCCATTTGAAGACCACCAAGTAAAGCCTCATATTCTGCTTCATTATTTGTAGCCTTAAAACAGAACCGCAGTGCTAACTTGACTTTCTTTCATTTAAGAGAAATCAAGACCACTCCGGCTCACGATCCCTTGACGTTGGATGATCCGTCTACAAAGAGATGCCAAATTGGCCGATATAGTCGATCTTTATTCTCTTTTGATGATGGCGTGGTCGGGACAGAGGTTACCTCAGCTTGAGTTTCTGGTGTGAATTCTGCTACAAAATTTGCTAATACCTGACCCTTGATTTCCAAACGAGGGCATTATTCAATATCGAATTCTCCCAATTCCACTGCCCGTCTTATCATTCTTCCCGACGTATTAGGTCGGTGTAGAACATGTCTTAACGGTTGGTCGGTGTAGAACATGTCTTAACGGTTGGTCGGTGATCACAATGATTGGATGAGCTTGAAAATATTGTCTTAATTTTCTCGCAGAAGTCACTACATAAAAAGCTAACTTTTCGAGATAGGGATACCTGCTTTCTGCTTTGATCAAAACTTTACTGATATAATAGATCGACCTTTGGATTCCTTTGTCGTCTCAAATAAGAACTAAACTTATTACGAACGGCGATACACCTAGATAGAGGAAGAGAGTTTCGCCTTGAATGGGTTTTGAAAGAAGTGGGGGAGATCCCAATTACTTCTTCAGTTGTTGGAATGCCTCTTCGGCCTCGGGAGTCCATTGAAACTTTTTATATCCCTTTAAGACTTTGAAAAAATGAAAGCCTTTTTTAGATGATTTAGAGATTAACCTGTTAAGAGCAGCTATCCGACTTGTCAGCTGCTGGATCTCTTTTATGTTGGTCGGGGATTTCATATCAAGTAGGGCTTGGATCTGATCAGGATTAGCCTCTATACCTCATTTAGTAACAAGAAAATCCAAAAATTTCCTTGATGATATTCCGAATGAACATTTAGTCGGGTTGAGTCTCATTTCGAATTGTCGCATGATCTTAAATGCTTGGTCCAAATGCTATATGTGATCAGGCACTTTTAAACTTTTGACGAGTATATCATCGATGTAGACCTCCATTGTGGAACCTAGAAGTAGTCCGAACATCCTTGTAACCGTATGCTGATAAGTTGATCTGGCACTCATCAATCCAAAAGGCATTTGAATAAAACAAAACATGCCTATTGCCGTTATAAAAGCAGTTTTCTCTTGATCGGTAGCATGCATCATGATTTCATTGTAGCCCGAATAAGCGTCCATGAAGCTCAAGAGTTCATGCCTAGCAGTTGCATCAACTAGTTGATCTATACGTGGGAGTGAAAAGCTATCTTTTGGGCAAGCTTTATTGAGACAGGTAAAATCAATGCAGACCCTCCATTTGCCAGTTTTCTTCTTGACCACGACACAATTGGAGAGCCAATCTAGGTAAAAGACCTCTCGAATAAAACCAGCTTTAAGAAGCTTTTGAACTTCATATTGAATTTTCTTAGATTTTTCCTCGGATGTAACCCGTTTATTTTGTCTGACCGGTTTGAAGGTTGGGTCTACTTGTAGTTTGTACATCGTGATGGATGGATCGATTCCTGGCATGTCGTCGTGCCCCCATGCAAATACCTCCCAGTTTGCTTTCAAGAAGTCCGTGAGGTCGATTTGTATCTGATTAGGAAGTTCGATCCAATTCTTGCTGTCTTACTTGGATCGGTGGGATGTATTTGTATTTTGATCAGGCTTTCTAAGGGACCCGATCCAAGACTTCTCTCATCTTGAAGATCGTCTATCCCAGGCTCGACATCCTATAATTGCTATTGGAGGTTGGATTGTACAGCGATTGGGTCGTTTTGTTGCGCTGCGTTGCTCATGTAATCAGCAGATTTCTTTGAGGTAGAATTCTGGAGCATTTCTTTGGGCAACTCATCACCCTGAGACAGAGAGATATTAAAACATGCTCGAGCCAACGCTTGATCTCCTTTGACCTCCTCGGTCCCGTGGGAGGTCGGAAACTTTACACAAAGATGAAGCGTGGAAGTGGCAACTCCAAAGTCTTTTAAAGTTGGTTGGCCGGCTAATGATAGCATTGTATACCGAAGGGCAATCTACGACCATGAATGTCGCATCTCGAGTTGCTTGAGCTGGGGAGATACCGATAGTGATTGGTAGACATGTCCACCCAAGGGGTTGTATGGATGAGCAGTCAAATCCGATGAGTGGAGTGTTGATTAGGAAAGATCACTTACTTTTCTGTCCATTCTTTCATAAGCAGTTACGAAAAGAATGTCAGCTCAACTGCCGGTGTCAACCAAGATTTTGCTCACAGCGAAATTAGAAATAATGGCTTTGATCACCAATGGGTCATCATGTGGTAGATGAACTCCTTTGAGGTCTTCCTGAGAAAAAGAAAGGAGTCCATACCTATTCTGTGTATGATAAACAACGTTAAAGATTTGATCGGAAGGGGGTGTATGAGCCGATCTGGCATATGCTTTTCTTGCGGACTTGCTTTCTCCTGTGAAGGTGAAGCCTCCATGAATTGTATCAATTACTCCGGCCAGTCATTGCTGATCGGGCTGCCGTGAATTCTGATCGGGGTTTGAGTGATGAGTGTTACCGATCCTAGGTTAGTTGATAAACTCTTTCAAGAATCCTCTTTTTATTAAATTCTCAATCTCATTTTTTAAATCGTATCATTCTTTCAGTAAGGTGATTGTGATCTTTGTGGAATGCGCACCATTTGTTTTTATCCCTTTTTTTTGGATCCGACCGCATCCGTTGTAGCCATTTTATGTAGGGCTGAGACTCGACCTCACTCAAAATGGCATTAATCGGTAAACGTAAAGGAGTAAAGGACGTGAATCGCCTTGTTGGAGATCGGTTTCCGTCGGTAGGATCAGATTTTGGTTTCTTCTCTGGTAGTTTCTTTTCATCAGGCTCACGATCTTTTCCTTTCTGAGCTAGCTCCTGCTTCTTTTTATCAGAGTCGAACAAGTAATCGACCCCTATATATTTTCTCGTTCTTTCTAAAAGTTCGGTTAAAGTCTTTGGTTCTTTCTTCACAAATGAGACCCAAAGACTTTTTGTTCTGAGTCCTTTCATCATAGCTGTAATGGCCACGCCTTCATTCATTATGTCGACTTCGAACAGGGACGAACTAAAGCATTGCAGATAATACTTTAAGCTCTCATCTTTTTCTTGGTCAAGACTGAGGAGATAGGTTGCTGGCTTTTTGGGTCGGTGACTACTAACGAAGTGTGCTACCTACGCCGAACTGATATTTTGGAATGAACTAATTGAGTTGGGAGCCAGGCTTTGGAACCAGGTTCTAGCTGGTCCTTTAAGGGTCATTGGAAACGCTCGACACAGTCAGATACATCCTTAAGATATATATGGTCTTTAAAGGTGAGAACATGCTCTCTGGCATCGGTAGTCCCATCATATAAATCAATGGTCGGTAGCTTGAATTTATCTGGTAATGCCTCCTGAAGAATCCTGGATATAAAGGGAGAAGAATTGTCGATTGCAACCAGCTCCGATCTGTTGTCCCGTGTAGGTTCATTTCTCCTCGGATATGGGGTGAAATGAGTTGGTCATGGTCTAATTCTCCGCAATGCTGACTCTTTCGATCGATGTGACCTTTCGGTTGCCTGATTATTAACTGGACGGCGTTTGTCGAGATTCGTCGATCGCCTTCTAGATCCAACCTCTGAGCTACTCCCCTCTTCTTCGAGACGTCGGTCCGGGCGAGCCGAGTACCTACTTTCTGCTATAACTCTCCTTAATGGAATTGGATGGTTTGTTGCTTGTACATCGATTTGAGGAGGTATTAGAGCTTGGATAGGATGTTGAGGAGATGAATTTTGTATTTCCTGAGATAGTAACGCGTCGTGTTGACTTGTTAAAGTCTGAATTAACAAGGTCACGCTCTCCATTTGTTTCTGCATGTTGAGGATCTGGAGCTGATAAGGATCGTTGGAGGAAGATCCAACTTCTGGGCGAGGTGGTGGATCAATTGGAGACTCAGTTGGGGAACTAAGTTGATCATGAGGCGAAGATGGCCTCTCCGGTAGAGGCAAGAGTTCACCATGAGATGTACTACCGAGCTGTGGCAGTAGGACTGGATTATTTGCTTGACCAGATGGAATGCGATCACCGTCTCCTTGAACTCCGGAGCGAGTGATTGCCATGTTGAATAATGATATAAATATATATTTTTTGTTTAGGAAAGAGCACCGGAAGAATTACTTGTCGGGCCCCACGGTGGGAGCCAAACTGATGAAGTCAAAAAGAGGTTAAATGGAAAAGAAGATCAAATCGAAATGATACAATAATGTAAGTTCAAATTCCTTACACCGGTATGGTGTTTTCCCTACAAAACTCCAATGAATAAGTTAGTTTTTAAGAGTAAATATAGAGAGAATGTACACTATGTTGTGTATTTTTGTTACCTACTTTACACAGATGAGGTTCCTCCTATTTATAAGATGATTACTTGACATACAAGTTATAGCTCTTCGGATAGTGTAGACATCCATTTTTGACCATGAGTATGGTCATTAATGGTTGCCTTTGATTTAAGGTGAAATAGGGAGTTAAAACCCTACTTTACACAAAGGCTCTGAATGACTGTCGATCTTGTCTCGAATTGTCCCGAGATTTTGGCATGGACATTTAAAGTGTGTTTTGTAGCTAAGTTGATCAGTGGCAAGTTCTGTTAAGCCTTCTGGCTCGTGTTTGGCTTTTGAGGCTCGAATGACCCTTTCAAGCTCAGATTAGGGTTTCGATCGGGAACAACCGGGATTCGATCTTTTTATCAAACCAAAGCCTTCAAAGGCTTTAAAACACTTTCTCAAAACATTTTAAAACTTGTTTCGAGAAGAAGAAATGATTTCGAGAGCAATCGGTTAGCAGATTTCAAAACCCTAATTTGGGTCCGGCAGGCCCTAAACAGCTAATCAGTCAGCTTTTCCCTAAAACTTTGACTTTGGTCAATGCATTTTCACTTCAAACACTTCTTAAAACATGGAGAATCGAATCACGATCGTTTTGGCGCTTGAATCGTCGAATTTGGACTTAAAACAGGCCCGAAAAGCCGAAAACAGCCGAGATGGGTCTAGAGAGGCCCAAAATAGGTCAAATTTGGGTTGAAGGATCGATGACCATCCCTCCCTGGACGGTTGGCCGTCCTAGGGTGGACGGTCATCCATGCCCTCGCCCAGTAACTGCTAAAAATCAATCTTTTACCTGCTCGGGACTCTTTCAAGCCTTGCCATGTGGCTAGTTCGGCCTTAGGGACTCTAGGATGAGTTGGGACACCTTGGAAGACTGGTTTAGGACCCTTGGATCACTTCTTATGATTTTAATGACAACCATTGATCAATTTGAAGCCTTTTTCTATAAATACATCACTTAGGAATAGGTTTAGGGGAGCCAACTTTGATTAGAGAGACTTGGGACCTTGGGGGCTGCACTAGAACCTTAGCCATGTTTTAGAAGGCCATTAGAGCTTGAAGAAAGGAGCTAGAAACAAGGAAGAAGAAGGCTAAAGGTATGTTTAAGTACACAATTGATTTTGTATTGAACTTTTACATAACATAGTTTGATTTTAGGAATTTTTGGGTAGTTTTGCATATATTAGTCTTCTTCTACTTCTTCTTTTTCTTCTATTCTTTAGAAATCATCTTTAGTTTGTGTATTAATGGTTAGGAGTATGAATGCATAATGTAGAATAGGTTTGGTTTAATGCTTGTATGATATTAGTCTTATGGATGCATGTTTTCTGTTTTGAGTCTCATAATATGTTAGGGTGTTTGAGTGAGGTTTTCATGATTAGGATAGCCTTTCCTATATTATTCAAGTATGTTAGTTGTTATGTTAAAGAGTCAATGCATATTAGGATTGGTTTCATATATATGATTTTCTATTTTTTTTTGAGTAGGGATGCATGTTTGTAGAAAAGTTTGAGTCTTTGTGTCAATAATCATTGTTAGAGTGCTAGAAGTAGCTTTGGGCCTTGTATGTCAAGTTTGGTATTGTTATTGCTTTATTTCAATCGAGTTTACCATATGGAATGCATTGAAGTGATTAATATATGAATTGTGATCGAGGGAGCGAGCAAAGGTAAGTTTATTGTCTTGTGGTAGACTTGATAGTTTTAAGCATGAATATATGCTATCTATTGATTGTTTTGTATGAGTATCTTAGTCTATTGTGTTATTATGCATTTTAGTATTTTTATTTGGTATTTTGCATGTATTAAGAATGGTTTTTAAGCCATTTAAAGTTAGTATTCAAATCTGTCTAGATTTGAATATGAACATTAAAGAGGCTTATTTATTGTTTTTAAATCCTAATTTTGCATAAAATCATGTAGGACAATTTACTATATTGTGCTAGGTTGCAATCTAGAGCACTTTCACATTTTTTATTTGTTCTTTTCAAGGGTTTTGATTCACATTTAAAACCACATTCAAATCTGTCTATGGATTGAAAGTGGCTTTAAAGTAAGTTAAAAACCATTTTTAAGGCCAAATTTAACTTAGAAATATGCCTAGGTTCACATAGCTTGATTAGATTGCATTTAGGGTCATTTTTCAAGCATTGATTGCATTGTTTGTTGCATTTTTTATTTATTTCATTTAAATTCCAGCAAGCATGCATTTAGTATTTTAGGTGTTTAGACTAACCTAGGATTAGCTAGAAACCCTAGGATTAGGGGGATCATTTGATCCCACTTAGGATTCTTCTTTGTTGTAAGAATTACACTAGATTTAAGATTCTAATGAATTTAGGATCCTATCTTCGAGAGAATTTCTAAAATTAATGTTTATCAAAATTAATTTACAATTAATTGAATCCCAGTGAAATTGGAACTCTGAGTTTGATTTGGAATGAAATTCCAACCTTTGAAAGGATTTAACTCGAGATAGAATTCCCATTTTGAAAAGAGTTGTGATTGGATAAGAATTGTGTTTTAAAAAGAATTCTAAATTCATTGGGAATCTATTAATTGATGAATTATTTTCTAAAAAAGATTTCAAATTAATAAAAACTCTCGAAGATAGAGTCTTGGATGAGATAGAATGCTAATTATAGTGTCGTTCATTACAATAGGAGAATCCTAGGGTAATCGAACTACGTGGACTTTGATATTTGTCAAGCAATTGATAAGGTACGTAGGCAGTCAATAGGACGCAAGTCCAATCTTAGGTTGACTTCTAGTCTCCAAAGATCCTTAGGATTGTGTATACTTTTGTACTATATATATTATTATTATTATTATATATTATTATTCATATTTTGTGGTTGATTAGATATGCTAGGATTGTTTTGAAAAGATTTTGATAAAGCCCAAACTTAATTAGGAGACCTTTAATTAGGGCGAGGTGGGTGCCTACAAGGAGCTCCTTGGAACCTTCCCACTTCGTAACCTAGCCCCAGAATCCAACTTTGATTTTAAAGATCATGCTTTTCCAAAATATGGGGTAAATGTTTTATTGAAAATAAAACTCTTTTTTATGGTTTCCTTGTTCCCTAAAAATAAGGTGGCGACTCCTAGTTTTTTATAAACTCTCATCTCTTTTTCAAAAACCCAATCTTGAGTGGATAAATAGAGAAGGATAACTGTGGATAATAGATAAGGATAAATCGAGACGGATAAACACCATCCACAATCCACTCAAGAAAACACCCCCAAAGTGAACGAGAGGCCTCCCGATCAGGTTGGCTGGTTCACAGATAGATATCTGGATCATTAATTTCTGTCAGATATTCCTTAAAATATCCAAAACAGATGTCAGATCTATTAAATGCACAACATATCTATACAGCTGGCACTCAACTGACATTAGATAGGCGATGATCAAAATAGATCGAGCACTTAATGGGTAGATCAGATCGGGTAACCTTCGATCATATCTGGTAACCTTTTAGCCTCACCCGGATCATCAGACGTAGTCATGGTTTTTTCCCTCTTCAATGGGCATCAGAGACGAGGTGGGAATAGGGTTAATTGGGAAAGAAGGGTTGAGAAGTGGGTAATTAGGGAAAAATCTCTCATCTTTTAAGAATTCCAAGCTTCATTGCATTGAGAGGCAAGAAGCAAGTGATTAATATATGCATATCATTAAAAAAATTTATTGTTATTTTTTTTAAATATTCAAAACATTAAAAAAATAACAAACTTTGTTAATGCCTTGTTGAATTAGAAAATTAATTGAAAATATGACCCTTAAAAAAGGAATTAAAGATAAATTTCATGCAATTAATATTGCAAGAGACCGGGTAAAAGGGTCATTAACATTTAATGCGATGACATTTTAGTCAATCAAAAGTTTTTTCAACATTGGGCCTTTTATAACTAGTATAGATTTATATATCACAACTAAGGAAAATAAGGTTATACATAGTTTAGTGGTAAGGCCTTTGCATATAAGGCATGAGATTTTAGGTTTGAATCTCTCTACACACTACGTATTAATTAATTTTATGAAAATGAATCGAGCTAATGGAAGGATCGGATCGGACCGGGCTTCGGATCGGATCGGACCATTTAATGGACACGGATCTGGCCAGTCAGTTAGACAAAAAACCTTAGCCCAATCTGTCCATTTATTATCGATCGGATCAGCCCAGTCCATTAGTTATCAGACCAGATCAGGCCTGATCCGTTAGCTTAATGGACTGATCAGCGGATCAAATGGGCAACCCGTCCATTTTGACACCACTAGATAGCTTAACGGACCAAGCATGATCTGATCCGTTAGCCCATTAATCCGAATTCTTAACGGACCAGGCCACCCCATCCGACCGAATTAACACCACTAAACTATCTGCAATTTGTTAGTTCTCTTTTTCAGCATGTACTGCTTTTTGGAGCAGTTACTCTGATTGTACTGTCAATATATTTTATGCCCTTTGCATTGAAGTAATAGGCATTATTTAAATTTCAGATATATTAAAAGTATTACATGAAGTTGGGAGTCATTGAAGTAATGGCAGGAAAGATGCCACTAAACTATCATTGGTTTGAGAAACATCACGTACTTTAAGCATCATCGCTGTGGTTGTTGTTGATAAGAGCTGAAGGGAATGGCAGGAAAGTAGGGAGTCATTGAAGTAATAGACATTATTTAAATTTTCAATTTTTTTTTTTTTAATAAAAGAACAAGCTAATTAAGTAAAAGTTTTTTTTAAATACTAATTAACTAAAAAATTTACAGTACCTGTAAGTCAATTATTTATATAAAAAAAATTGTTCCCTTAGATCTCTTGTGTATTTTATTTGCCGCAAGCTATTCTTTCCTATTGCATTTAACAATCTCGGGTTGCATACTTCTTTTCATTTCTCCATGACGGTGTCATTTAATGTTTCCTTGTTGAATGTTTGTTCAGTGACTCTAATAGTTTGTTCGCTCAAACAGTTATATTAAAAGTATTACATGACTGATGATGTGGAGTTTTCAATAGAATATATACTTGGCTATTATTGCTTTAAATGGACTGTTTTTTATTTCTTTTATTTAAACTGTGGAGCATTTGATCAATTCTGGCCTTTGGGAACTCACAAAATGCGCCAGCTGTATCTGCACTCAATCTCGAATGGCCAGTGAAATGTTAAACCAAGTACCAAACTCCTCTTTGATAGAATGGTTATCCAGCACTTTATCTTTGAAATCACACAGCCTGGATGGACTTATTAATTCCTGCAGGTTGTCTGTTTTCTTTTGTTTTTTGGGGACTATGGCAAAATAGGAACAATTTTGTGTTTGAACAAAAATTATTATCTCCCAGAGAGAGCAGTGAGCAGTCCGTAGGTAGAGAGCACTTGAATTCTGTCTTCTCTCTAGTAACATGAAATCTCCCAAAAATACCAGGGAAGTTTTTGTTAAATGGGAACCCCCTTAACCCACCTTTGCCAAGCTTAGTACGGATGGCTCTTCATTGGGAAATCCGGGATTACCTGGGGCCGGTGGGATCATCAGGGATCACACAGGCAGATGGATCACAGGATTTATTTTATTTATTTAGTTCTTTTCGGCAAATGTATGGCACAGAAAAGCTTTAGTAAGAAGTTGCTTTGCAGATAATTTTGTAGGAGAGGATGACATAGTTATGGAAATTGTATTAAACACAGTGCATGTAGTGGTGTCAATTCGTGATCCAATTGATGGAGCCTATTGCTAATAATTCATCGTTTCTTTTATTTTCTTTTAATTCTTTTAATTGCATGTATTTACATGTAGATTAATTTAACATCAAACATTAAATCGTCCTATCCAACTTTATAAGCTAAATAAGTATGTACTACTTTTTTTTGGTTTGCTAATACCCATATAAAATTCGATAGCACAAAAATGATCGGTACAGACCGCAAAGTATTGCACGATCACAGTTGTCTGTGGAGTGCACGTGCGTGCCGCGTGTGCAAGACGTATGTATGCACGTCATGAACGATCGTGTTCGTGTGGAAATTGTTTTTTGTGTATAAATATAAGTATGTACTACTTTTCTTTGGTTTGCTAATACCCATATAAAATTTGATAGCACAAAAATGATAGGTACAGACCGCAATGTATTGCACGATCACAGCTGTCCGTGGAGTGCACGTCCGTGCCGCGTGTGCGTGACGTACGTATGCACGTCATGAACGATCGTGTTCATGCAGAAAATTTTTTTTTTTTTTTTTTTTTTTGTGTATAAATTAATATAAGTATGTACTACTTTTCTTTGGTTTGCTAATATCCATATAAAATTTGATAGCACAAAAATGATCGGGTGCAGTACATACCGCAATGTGCTGCGTGATCA
>JAESVK010053156.1:0-17971 GCA_017140935.1 Hamamelis virginiana | reverse complement strand
ATACTAAGAAAATAAAAACCTAACCTAACATGATTAAAGAAGAAAAAGAAAAAGAACAAGAACAGAAAAGAAAACTACTAACCTCTGCCTTCAAGCCTTCAAGCTTCAAGCCTTCTCCTCAAGCTCCAAGCCTTCTCTTCAAGCTCCAAGGACTCCAAGGAACTCAAAGACTTTAAAACTTAAGCTAGAGTGCTGTGGGGGAAGCATGTACAATTGCTCAAGCCTCTACTCTCCAAGCTAGCTCTCTAAAGCTTATTTCTGTCTGTTGAAACTGATTCAGGGCCCTCTATTTATAGGGAGGCCTGAGTTTGATCAATGACTGAGTTTAAATCTCCTAGGAATGATCCAAGGGCTCAAAATCAGTCTTCCAAGGTGTTCATACTCATCCAAAAGTCCCCATGGCCGAACTAGACACATGGCAGGGCTTGGAAGAGTCCCGGGTAGGAAAAATACTGAAAACTGGCATTTATTGGCTGAAGGGATCGACAACCATCCACCCTAGGACGGTTGGCTGTCCCTAGGTGGACGTCCATCGGTCCTCCATGCTATTTTTGGCATGTGTTGACTTACCTCAGCCCGTTTTGACCCGGTTTCGGCTTTTTTCGGCTTTTCGGGCCCGTTTTAAGTCCAAATTTGACGATTCAAGCGCCGAAACGATCGTAATTCGATTTTCCATGTTTTAAAAAGTATTTTAAGTGAAAATGCATTGACCGAGGTCAAATGTTTAGGGAAACGTTGACCGATTAGCTATTTAGGGCCTGTAGGGCCCAAATTAGGGTATTGAAATTTGCTAACCGATTGCTTTCGAAATCATTTCTTCTTCTTGAAACAAGTTTTAAAATGTTTTAGGAAAGTGTTTTGAAGCCTTTAAAGACTTTGGTTTAATAAAAATATCGAATCCCGGTCGCTTCTGGTCGAAACCCTAATCTGGGCTTTGAAAAGGCATTTCGAGCTTCAAGAGCCAATCATGAGCCAGAAGGCTCCACAGACCTTGTCATTGATCAACTTAGCTACAAAACACACTTTACATATCTATGCCAAAGTCTCGAGACCATTCAAGACAAGATCGACAGTCATTAAGGGCTTTTGTGATTCAAAGGACCAAACTGCCCTTCAGTCACAAAAGGCCTTAATTTCTATCAAGCCTGGCTCGGAATGCCATGAAATTTTGCAGTGACGTTCCTAGACTCTCTAAAAACCTAATGCAAAAAGATCCGACTCAATCTGACTTAAAAACCTACATGTGATAATGGCCTCTACCTAATTACCCACAAAGGGTAAAACTGGGAACTTAGGGTTTTAACACCCTGTTTCACCTCAAATCAAAGGCAACCATTCATGACCATACTCATGGTCAAAAATGGATGTCTACAGAAGCCCCTCTTTGATGTTCATGGCTTCGTCAGTGAATATCAACGAAAACAATGACATCCCATTTTTGACACGACAAAATAGGGATAATCAAATCAATTATCAAAATTATTTTGAAAGCTTCGCTTCAAACTCTCTCTTCCTAGAAGTCTCACTTCTAGTTATCTCAAGGATTTTCAATCCTTTTGGAAATTTTATTTCCAATTATCATAAAATTTTGAGAGTCTTCGACTCATTACTAGAAATTTCATTTCTAGTCAACTTAAGGATTTTCAATCCTTTTGGAAATTGCATTTCCACATTTCTAGTCAACTTAAGGATTTTCAATCCTTTTGGAAATTGCATTTCCAATTATCATAAAAATTGGGAGTCTTCGACTTATTACTAGAAATTTCATTTCTAGTCAACTTAAGGATTTTCAATCCTTTTGGAAATTGCATTTCCAATTATCATAAAAAATTTAAGAGTTTTCAACTCATTACTAGAAATTTCATTTCTCGTCAACTTAAGGATTTTCAATCCTTTTGGAAATTGCATTTCCAATTATCATAATATCATACCTTAATATCATTCGCATACATTTCATGTATACTTCATCAATACTTCATGGTTTCAAGGTTTTGGGCCTCGAAAATGGGCTTTTCTCATTAGCCTTTCCCTTCATGGGTTCACTCACCTCTATAATTCCCTTCAAGGGTTTCACAAGCTTATCAAATCAAATGTATTCATAACCATTTCATGATTACAAACTTATTTACACAATCTTTTCATTCATTCATTTCTAAATCCCATGGTTTTCAACCAAAATTCATCATTTTATGTGAACTTTCCTATTCACAATTGCTTAATTCTCACTTTGGTATGCACCAAATCTTCTTCATTTCTCATAAACTTATCAAATATCATTCAATCTCAATCAAATGCACTTTCCTAAATCAAAAATTGAAAGGAAATGAGTCAAAATTGGTCAAAATAGGCCAAAAATAGTCAAAATTGGGCCTATTGGGCTTGAAAAGTCAAAATTGGTCAAGATAGGGCATCAAGGATGGATGACCATCCAACCAAGGATGGCCAACCGTCCAAGGTGGACGGCCAGCCGTCCCTTGATGGATGGCCACCCGAGCCCTCATCTCCCCATTTAGGTAGTTTGATCCTCATTTGCTCCTTCATGCTTCCTTTATTCATTTTGAGACCTTCTCTCTCTAGATTTTTCTAATTTCTCTCAAAAATCCATCAAATTTGATTTTTTTTTGCATCCAAATCAATCCTCAAACACTTCTAGTGTTGTTATTCACCTCAATTTGTGAATCAAAATCCTAGGATTTCATCCTTGCATTTCAATTTGGGGATCCAAAAACCCAAATACACATTCACTTATTTTCTTCAAGTTCATATTCTACCTACACTCATGGCAAATAGGTATGAATCAAAGTATCCATATATGAAGATGAAGAGCTACAAGGCACCTTCTCATCCAACAACTCAAGCTTGCTATTGGAGCCTAATGCTCATCTCTCCCACATCCATACTCTTCAAGAAGTCAGCTTACTTTTCATGCTCTTTCATTAAATCATTGATGTCTAGATGCTTCAATATTGATCTTTGGATATTGTTTGATGACGTATGTTCATGAAATTTGTATTTGGCAAAGCTTAGGAGCCCCATTTTACTAGCTTCACAAGCTTGAAATGTTGCCCATCAAGTGTTTGATAAAATTCCCAAAAGACTAGAATTTGATTTTTTTGATTTAAATTTCTCATGCCATGATTCAAATATGTTTCAAACATCATTTGGATACCTCTAAAAGCTTCATGACAAGTTTTTATAATCTCTTTCAAAAATGTGCATACTAGGTGTTTGATAAAAAGCCTAAAGGAGACAATTTTCAATTTTTCAAATCAATTCATCATATCATGCTTTTTCACATGTTTTCAAAATAATCATATCATGATAAGTTTTCAAAACACTTTAAGTAATGCACATATCAAAAATTTGCATGAATCAAGACTTAGCTTATTTTTCAAAATATTATTGCATAAAATGTCATTTTCATGACTTTTATTTCAAAACTTTTGCTAAGTTTTTATTTCATGATTTTCAAAATTCTATTCTCTTAGGATTTTTATTTCCAATTCAATTTTCATGAAAAGAAGTCATATGGCATTTTAAATGAATTATGGTAATTCCTGATGTAAAATTGAAAATACCAAAATTAACTACATTAATCATGGTATATATTTTTTTAAATAACTCACAATTGACAAACCATTTGAGAAATAAAATTTGAACATTTTTTTTGAAAATATGCCATTTTGTGAGTTAATTTTGTATTCTTGATTCAAAGAATTAGCATAACTTATCTTTATACCTCTAATCCATTAATCTTTATCTTTACAGCCAGAGTTCGACATCAGGACTCGGTCATCCCTCTAGGGCATTATTGGATGGTGGGCTAGGATGGACAGTCTCCAACCGTATGTCAAAGCTACTATCCGGAGACTTGGTTTTGGAGACTTTATTGACTCACTGTGGGTTGACACTATGGATAGACAGACCCTCATGGCCTTATCTGAGCTTTGGTGGGACACCACCAACACTTTCCACTTTGAGTTTGGGGAGATGACTATGACTTCCCTTGATTTCACCATGATCACAGGACTTTCCATTGGGGGTCGCCCTTTGGATTTTTATGAAGATGCAAGCAAGAACTCGACTTACCTGGATACCTTTCTTGGGGCCGGCGATATTGAGATCGTGAAAATATTAGTTCGCCGAAACACTCTTCTTACCATATTCAGCAATATGCCTGAAGGAGGAGATCCTGACCACATCGTGCGGGCTTTCCTTTTGTACTTGTTTTCCTGCACTCTATTTGCAGGCACTGCTGATTTGGCCTCTTTAGGCCTTCTTGCCAGTTTGGAGGACATTAACACTATTCCTCAGTATGACTAGGGTGGCGCTGCCTTGGCCACCATGTACAGGACCATGTGCTGTCGGTCTCGAGGGGCATGCATTGACTTTAGAGGCATGGGATTCATTTGGGAGGTATACTCACTTATTTTTAGAAAATATCATAAACTTCCCTTCACTCATCTTCTAACAATGCACTTGTTCTGCAGGTATGGGCTCATGAGTACCTTGACTTGAATAGCCTCATACTGATTGCTAATGACTTTTCCTGGCCAACCCTCGCTAGATATGCCTCAGATAGGCGGGTGAATGCCATTGCCCTTAGGCATGATTATGCTTACAGTCGTGCCTTTCTTGCAGGGTTGCTCTCTAATAAGGTAACAATCTTCATTCCTGCTTACCTTTCCCAATGCTCAAACTTTCTCTAATATACTTTGTCCTCAGGTTAGGTGGAACCCTTGGCGTCATTGGAGGGGTACTATGCATACTCGTCTTAATTCTGTGATCGAGATGTCACATAAGATAATCTTGTTCGAGGGGCCCTCTGGCAAGTACTGGTACCTTGGGGAAAGAGTGCGTGCCCAGCTTTGTGGGTCTTATTCAGTTGCCCGTGTGCCTCATTCACCTCCTTCTTCTATGAGACATGCTGATAAATTGACAGACCATGCTTTAGCAGACGCCATGGCTGGTGTATTTGCAGATGCTTTCCATCGTCCGCATGAGGATTATCGTACATTCTGTCAGCACTATCTGATGCGTCCACTTGTATCAGGATTCCATCTGCTGAGGTATCAAACTTTCTCTTGACAGCCTTGCCTCTTTTCTATACATTATTCTTCATATATCTTTATTTGGCAGGGTCGTCAAATCCGAGGACATGCCTCCCATCCTACAGCTACTGGGGCTCCTAGTGAGGGCGAGTCTTCATCCTCTGCTCCTTCTTTGCCACCTGTCCCTTGACAGGTGCAAGTCATTGAGGATGGTAGTTTTATTTAAAGACCGATCACTCGAGTGCCTTATAATGAATATCCACACATTGATCCTTCTTACACTTCGGTAATTATCATATTCTCACCCTTTGTCATATGTGGCTTTCTCTCTCCTAATATTTTGAATCTTTCGACCTTTCAGGTGCCTGTACCATATGTTGAGGAGTGGTTGGCATACAGTGCATCATTGACTAGGGAACTTCAAAGCATGAATCTTGATGCAGACAATGCGAACATAGCTGCACAGGTAATTCTCTCTCTATTCTTTCAATCACTAGTGATCTCATTCTTCACCAATCTTACCTAATCTTTGGGTTTGCAGGCTTCGAGCCATTCTTCACAGGAGCACCTTGGATCAAGAGGGGATCACGAGGCATCGGGTTCACGGGGAACGAGGAAATCATCCCGGCGGAGATGATTTTGTATCATTAGGCCTATAGGAGGCCTGCTTAGGGTTTTCTATGTAAATTTTCTCTATGTATGCACTAAAAACCTTGATTGGTATGTAATTATATCCTAATGAGAATACAAATATGTTTCAATTGCTTTTTTGGTTCAATTTTAACCCGAAAATAGGTCAAAACTGACGAAAATTGAGCGAAAAGTCAAACCGAGCGTCAAAAAGTCTCGAAAAAGTCAAAATTAGGCAAAATTTGGGATCAGGGATGGATGACCATCCCTCCATGGACGGTTGGCCATCCTTTGGGGGATGGTCATCGACCCTGGTTCCCATTTTTTGATTATTTTGACATTTTTTAACTTTTTGAGAGTCCTACTTCGCCTCTAACTCGATTTCTTTGCCAAAAAGCTATAAAAACACACCTCTAGGTTCACTTTCATCACAGTAAACATAATGGAAGCTCTTAAGTTGATTATCAACCTATTCATAGCAAGAATGAGGGCAGAAGACAAGAGGGTGTTCGCACGATTCGGCTTGACTTCGTGGTTCTTTATCTGTCATGTGAAGCTTGAAGACAAACTTCTCAACTCTGTGATCCACTTCTGGGACTCTGATCTTCATGTGTTTCGCTTCAACTGTGAAGAGGTATGTCCTTTATTTGAAGAGTTTTGTGCCTTGATGAATGTCTCTGTTAATGGTCCTTTCATCTTTCCTACCATCCGTCGAGGTTATTTCCAAACCTTTTCTTCTCTTTTTGACCTCTCACCTATGGAAGCTTCTTCATATATCCATGAAAACTCCATTGATATTCTCAAACTAGCTTCATTTTTCTTGAGGGAAGGGGAAAAACCACTAGCTCTTCATAGGCTTACCCAGTACGCACTCGCCTTATGCATAGTGGGTTGTTTCCTTGTTTCAAACGGAACCATTTTCATACCCATTGAAACATGTGAACTCATTCTGCCATTGTCGAAGTCTCATAACATCATCCCTTTGGTGCTAGCTGAAACTTTAAATGGGCTTGACCACTTCCACTCCAACTTTGCTTCTTGCATTAGGGGTAGCCCCATTCTCCTTCAGATGTGGTTGGCTGAAAAACTCAAGCTGATTACTCCTTGTGATGGGCCTAAACACTTGTCCCACAACTATTGTTCGTGTAAGCTTTTGTTTCTTGAGCATCACTCGATTCAGGATATGATCATCTTCTTTTCTTCTCTGATTTGTGAAGATATTCAGTGGCATGTGGCCATATAGGATCGTGGTGAAGAGTATGTACTACACACTTCGGGATGTTGTCAGGTGAAGCTTATGGGCCTAAAGCATATATTATTTTACTGGGCTGCTCGTGTACTTCGCCAGATGGGCCGTGCTCAAATCAATTTCCCTCTGAAAGGGCATGTTCATGGGGTAGAGGCAGCTATTCCTTCTTTGGTATCTTGGGCTGTGAAGAAATGGGCTTCAGGCTTATATATGAGTCAGGTAGGGGATTGCAATGGGCCTTTTAGGCTTGATAGGGAGTATCGGGCTTAGCTTAAACAAGACTTGGGTTTTAAGGTGCAGGCTATGAAGGATAAGGTTCAAAGCCTCGTTTATGGTTCTCGAGTTACAGCTCAGTCGGCAGGTTCATCACTTCCACCAGATGCATCACGAGTTAAGAGAAATAGAGAAGATGAGAGTGAAGCCCAAGCCCGCAGAGCGAGAAGGACTTAGAGTAGATTAGGGATTACTTTTTTACTTTTCTAAGCAATGTAAGATTTGAAAAAAGTAGGAATTATGAACACACATGGCATGTAATAGATCTTTAAAAAGGTTTCTACCCTTTATGGATGAATAAATATCAATTTTATTAAAATCTCAACAAATATCCCTTAATAATTACAAATGAACCAAACTCTTGGTGTTTTTACAAGAAATAGACTGCACCCAAGTAACTTTATGGGTTGCCTACGTATCCCCGTCCTTGATGCAATGCTTTGTCATTTTTCTCTAACTTTTTGTGATATTTGGGGAATCAGGTCTTCGTAGTTCATGTATCAAATTGAAGAAGTCCTCTTCTTTTTTTTTATTTGCTCTAACTTTTGCCTAAGCAGCCTTTTCAGGTTTTCTACTTAGCGAGCTTGATTTTTTTTATTATTTTTTTTTATTTGAATACCCTAACTTTTGCCTAAGCAGTCCTTTTGGGTTTTCTACCTAGCGAGCTCTTTTTTTTTTTTACTTTTTTTTTATTTTTATATGTGGTACTTCTTCAATTGATCCAAATTGGTAGGTTGAGAGAATTCAATTGAGAGAATTCATTTTTATACTGTCCGCCTGACAGTATTTCTCTGATGATGTAAGGGCCTACCCATGTGGGCTTAAACTTTTCTCGCGGGTCGTGGATCGGTGCTCGGATCTCTTTTAGTACTAAATCCCCTTTCTTCAAACCTCTGTGCTTCACTTTCTTGCCAAACGCCTTGGTTATTCTTCTTTGATACCCCAGAATGTGGTATAGTGCCCTCAATCGCCTCTCATCCAGTAGAGCTAATTCTTCATACCGGTTCCTTACCCATTCTACCTCTGCCAGTTGACTCTCCATGGCAATCCTTAACGACGGGACTTCTAACTCTATAGGCATATACGAGTGAAAAAGGTGTAGCCCCGATCGATGATCTAATGGAAGTACGATATCCCCACAGTGCTAGTGGTAATTTCTCATGCCAGTCATTGTAAGTCTCGGTGGTTTTTTTCAAGATCGACTTGAGATTCTTGTTTGCTGCTTCAACAGCCCCATTTGTCTGTGATCTATAGGGAGATGAGCGTTGATACTTAATACTATACTTTTGTAGGAGCGCTTCGGCTTCTTTTCGGAAATGCTGTCCATTATCAGAGATGAACTCGTGGGGCACTCCATACCGATAGATGATATTATTCTGTATGAACCTTGCTACTTGCTTGGCATTCAATGTCTTGTAGGATGCAGCTTCTACCCACTTGGTGAAGTAATCTATTGCGACCAGGATGTACTTGTGCCCATTTGAGGCTGCGGGGGTTACCTTGCCAATGATGTCAATGCCCCATGTTGCAAATGGCCATGGCGAAGACATGGTAGTGAGTGGCATCGAGGGTTGATGTTTTCCACTTGCAAACACTTGACATTTATGGCACTTTTTGACATGTAGATGGCAATCCCTCTTCATGGTTGACCAATAATACCCTAGTCTCACGATCTTTTTAGCTAGCATGTATCCATTCATATGCGGAGCCCCAGCCCCTTCATGCACTTCCAACACTATTCTTTCAGCTTCTTGTTCATTGACGCACAACAGATGCACTCCGTCGTGTGATCTCCGGTATAGCTTTCCCCACATATAATATACTGACTGGCTAACCTTCTTATGGTTTTCCTGTCTACAGATGATGCCTCTTTCGGATATTCTCATTTTTCTACAAACTGTTGGTTACATAGTACCACGGCTTTCTATCATTCGGCTCTCCTTTTTGGATAACACAACAGTAGGCCGGTTCTTCTCGGGACTCAATAATGAGAGGAGTTACACCTTCATCTTTAGGGATATCTACCATGGATGCTAGAGTGGCTAAGGCATCCGCAAACTTATTCTTTAACCTAGACAGATAAAAGAAGTAAATTCGACTTAATTCTTTCACCAAAGTCTCTAAGTACTCATGGTAGGGTAACAACTTCTTATCCCGAGTCTTCCACTCTCCTCTAGTCTGACATATGATCAAGGCGGAATCCCCATATACTTCTAATTCTTTCACGCCCAATTCCAAGGCAGTTTCCAATGCTAGGATACAGACTTCATATTCGGCTATATTATTAGTAGCATCAAAGGATAACCTGACAGATAATGGTATCAACTTATTCTCTGGTGTGACTAACAACACGCCTATTCCACATCCTCTCTTATTATAAGCCCCATCGAAGAAAACTTTCCAAGGCTCTTTACTTACTTCTAGAATCTCTTCATTGGGAAACTGGTACTCAGACGATCTTTCTACTGACGATGGATGATCTGCTAGAAACTCAGCCACTGCTCTTCCTTTCACTGATTTCTGCACCACATATTAAATGTCGAACTCTGATAATAGCAATAACCAACGGGCTGTTCTATAGGATAACACCGGCTTCTCCAATAAGTACTTTAGGAGGTCCATGCGACTAAGGAGTTGCACTTGAAAAGACAGCATGTAATGGAAGAGCTTTTGGGTAACCCACACCAATGCCACACATGTTTTCTCTAATGCGTCATATTTAACCTCATAGTCAGTCATCTTCTTACTCAAATAGTACACCGCATTCTCCTTTCGAGATTCTAGGAGATATTGAGCTAACATAGCTCCCATCGCAGTTTCAGTGAGTGCTAGATAAAGTAGCAAAGGCTCACCTTGCCACGGGGGAACTAATATTGGTGGATTGCTCAAGTACCTTTTGATGGTTTCAAAGGCCTCTTGGCACGCGTTATTCCACTTCATGGGCACATCCTTTTTAAGAAGCTTAAAGATAGGCTCACAAATCATGGTCAGCTGTGCTATAAATCGACTGATGAACTGAACTTAGCCTAAGAATCCTCGAATCTCCTTTTCTGTCTTTGGTGGCTGCATCTCCGTGATGGCTTTAATCTTTCCCGGGTCGATCTCTATTCCTTTCTGAGTGATCATAAATCCCAGCAATTTCCCCGCAGTTACTCCAAAGGCGCACTTTTGAGGATTCAATCTCAGATTAAATTGCTTAATTCTTTGAAGGAACTTGCCTAGAGCTTCAAAGTGGCTTTCTCGATCCGTAGACTTCACGATCATATCATCCACATACACCTCCACTTCCTTATGAATCATATCATGCAATAAAGTGGTTGCCATTCTCTGATAGGTAGAACCAGCATTCTTTAGGCCAAAGGGCATAACTCGATAACAGAAGGTCCCCCATTGAGTAATGAAAGAGGTTTTCTCCATATCTATAGGGGACATCTTTATCTGGTTATAACCTGAGAACCCGTCCATGAAGGATAACAGAGCATGACCGGCGATACTATCTACCAAGATATCTATGTGTGGCAACGGAAAATCATCTTTAGGGCATACCTTGTTCAAATCCCGGAAGTCTACGCACATTCTAACCTTCCCATCTTTCTTAGGTACCGGTACAATGTTAGCTAACCACTCGGGGTACTCTACTACCTGGAGAAATCAAGCGTTCATCTGCTTTACTACTTCATCTTTGATCTTTAGTGCCCACTCTGGCTTCATTCTCCTCAACTTCTGTTTTACTGGCTTGACCCCCGGATTAGTAGGGATAAAGTGTTGTACTATGTCAGTGTCAATCCCTGGCATATCCTTGTACGACCATGCAAATACTTCTATGTTTTCTTTCAACAATCCTACCAATTTTTCTTGTTCTTGTGGTGATATAGTTGCCCCAATTTTAATTATTTTAGGTGATTCATCGGATCCTAAATTAACTGATATTAATTCATCCACATTAGGTCGAGCATGTTCCATTTCCCTTCGTTGTTCAAACTCAGGGGGGAACATCCTCTCTAGGATCTATGTTTATGCCATACACACCCATAGAAGACAGAAGGGATAAGCTGTAAATGCAAAGAATGAAGAAAAATGAATACTTTATTAATCGTGAAGAAAGTGGGATAACAAAACTAAGCTATCATTCGCCTCCTAACTGAGGAATGACGATTTTATTGAAAATGGAAAAACAAGAGTCCTATTCTAAAATCTTATAGAAAGAAAGTATAGAAATTCTATAAGCTATCATCTGATGGTAGTGAATCTTCCATGACTGAGTCTTCAACTCGAGGCTCATACTCAAGGCTCCTGTTGGTCAACGGACTGATGGTATCTTCAATGAGGTGGATAGGATTGGGTTCATGAACATGCTCTTCGATGCAGGCGAGCTCTTTGAACATCGCCCCTATGGGGACTTCATCGATGTGGTCGACCCAATCAAACTCTGTATGCTCTTCGGCTGTGATGGTGGTTGGAGAGAGAGGTAGTGGAGCGTTGAAGAAGATTTCAAACCCAGGAACTCTAGCCTTCTGATCTTCAAGGTAAATGGGCTCGGGGAACCCACAATAAGGGAAATCATCCCCTTCTTTGACAAAAGCCCCATTCAAAGTGGGCCAGTAAGGTTTCAAAGTGAAGTTAGGGACTCATCCCTCTTCTTTAGCCAACTGACTTTCTCTTCTTTTCTTTGCCATCTCTTTTCTGTCAACTTTGGTACTTTGATAGCCCAACCCGAATGGATAAATTGCTGAGGGATACTCGATAGAATCAGGCGTGCCTTGATGATGACGTCCTAGGCCCATTCCTGGAAAGAAGCCCATATTTTTCATGATCTGGCCTACTTGCATATTCCCATACGGACTACAATCTAGCACCATCTTCTCTTTACATCCATATTCAACTTCTACACACTGTATGTATTCAAAGCCTGTCAATGGTACTTCTTCGATCTCTGGCTTGATCTCACAAATAGGTACACGGGTAGGAGTGATCTCAGAATCTCCCTTCAATGTCACCACCGAGCCTTTGTAGGGGAACTTAACCTTTTGATGGAGAGAAGAAGGCACAGCCCCAATTGGATGAATCCAAGGCCTACCAAGTAGAAGATTGAAACAGGCAGGCACGTCTAGTACTTAGAAATCGACTTGGAATTCTACAGGCCCAATAGTTAGAGATAAAGTGACCATCCCAACTATTTCTCTTCGAGTGTTGTCGTATGCTCTCACAGTTTGCCCTGACGGTTTGAATTCTGACGGTTCGATGCCCAAGGAAGTGGCGGTGCTGAGAGGACTCACATTCAAGGCTGACCCATTATCTATCAACACTGTAGGAATTCTCTTGCCCATAGTATCCACCGTGACATACAAAGCTTGCAAATGATGAGGTCCTTTCTTCGGAAGGTCTGACTCTGTGAAGGATATTGACTGCCCATGCTGAACTGGACTGACCAGACTGACTAAACCCTCGGGTGAAGTGTCGATGGGAATCCGAACTTGGTTGAGTAGCCTGAGTCCTGTCTGCCTGTGCTTTTGAGAAGCCATTAAAAGTCCCCAGATGGTGATGTTGGCTTGAGTACGCTTGAGCTGTTTCAGTATCTCTTCCTCTTCCTCTTGAACTTCAGTGCGTTGAGATCTTTCTAACTCTCCTAAAGGAATGTCGGATTCCAAGTTGGCGGGTTTGAAATGACGACCTCCTCTAGTGACATGGTTAACATCTTCCTCATCGCTGGCCCAAATATCTACTATCTCCTCGGGTGTGTTCATCAAATCTTCCCACTCTATGATATCAATCTCATCTTCTATGGTAGACTAGGCGGAAGTCGAACTTGATTCGAAATTCTGGGTGACCCATGGTTGCCTTGGATAGACGGTCCGGTTATGGGTGTCTCCATTCATATGGATGACCTTGGTTGTGAAATACTTCTTGAGGATACTCTAGCTAGCTTTCTCAAAACAGATGAGGTTTGGATCTTTGGGTTCAACCTGAGCCACAGGAATGTCTTCTTTAAGTGAGTCAGGGTCATCACCCCAACCATAAGGAGCTATGGGTTCTTCGAATGTGGGTTTCTTCATTTTGGGGTAAAGGACATAGAAGTCGAACTTCCCACTAGGTTCCCCTAATAGGCCTACTTCGGGATCTTCGGCCTCATATCTCTTTCGCAATTCCCACTGGCTAGTTCCAGTCTTGGAAAAGGCTTTCTTGGTTCTAGCATTAGATCTAATGGGTTCAATCTTTGTCATCTCAGCTTCACAAGACTTTTCAGGGTAGAGAATATAGAAACTAAACCTCCCATTTCTTTCTGTCAACAAATCCACACAAGAATCTCTAGCTTCAAACCTTTCTTTGAGAGCCCATTGACTAATACCATTCTTTGACGACTGATCCACTTTGCGAGGCTTGGGAAGCCCATTCGAACTAAAACTCGGGAATGTATCTTTCTTGAACTGTCTCCATGAACGATAAAGCCCCTTTGGGCTAGTGAAGGGTTGAGGGATTTCGATCAAATCTTGATCAATGAACCCTTGTATTATATTCCGCAATGTATCACATGATTCCGTGTCATGGCTATGGGTGGCATGGTATTGGCAGTAAAACTTTTTGGGTCTTGGCTTGTACGGGGTGATGAGCCCACAGGCTTGACAGTGATGAAACATTTCAGTTATGGAAATAGGAAATGAAGGGTGAGGGCGGATGGGCTCACAGTGGACATAAGGGTCGGCATGGATAACATTGATATTTGCTGGTGGTGGGACTGCATGGGTAGGAAGTGGATTTTGGGTGACATTGGGTTGAGAATGTGGAGAAATGGTTTTATTGTCTATGAGGTCTTGGATTTCATGGCGAAGACGGAAGCAGCTGTTGGTAACATGGCCTTTGGATTGATGGAAATGGCAATATTCATTTTCATTGTAGTTCTTGGGTAATGGGTTGGGTGTAGGTCTGGGTTCCAGAGGTTGGAGCAAGCCTCGAGCTTTTAACTTCTCAAAGACTTTTTCCAATGGCATATAGAGGTCGGTGAATTTTCTGGATGGTTTATTTCCTAAGGAAAAGGGTTGGGTAAATGGAGTAGGCTGAGATATGGCATTGACTTCGGTAGCCTTCCCATTGATGACAGGTCGGCGATTTTTGTAGGGTTCGTCAGTTCAAAGAGCTCCATCGGCTAGAGCATCCTCCACTTGGGTACCAGCAGCGACTAGAGCTCGGAAATTTGGGAGATATTGGAAAAACATGTGCTTGTGATACATTGGGAGCAAATTCTTCACTACCATGCGGATTTGTTCTTCTTCCTCAGGGCGATTAGCCATTTTAGAAGCCTTGGCTCTCCAGCGGGTGAGGAAAGCAGAGAAAGTTTCCCTTGATTCCTGTTTAGTAGTCTCCAAGTCCTTTCTAGTGACATCAATTTCTGTGTTATACCTGTAATGATTGCTGAACTCAATGCATATATCTTTCTATGTCTTCATTCTAGACTCATCCAGTGACAAAAACCATTTCAGAGCAGATCCAGCTAATGTCTCATGGAACATTTGGGCTAACAAGTCATCATCAGCCCCTCGCGGGTGCATGGCTCTTACGTACATTTTCAGATGGGTTTTAGGACAACCCATTCCATCAAACTTCTCTAACTCAGGCATTCTGAAATAAGTGGGCATACAGGCTTTGGGAAACAGAGACAATGACGACATGTCCACTAGATCATCATACTTCCTAATACCTTTCAAGGCTTTTTCCAGGGCTTCGACCTTGCTACTCAATAAAATAGGTTCGGTGGAAAAGAAAGCAGGGGTCTTGGCTTGGACTCTTTATCCAGATCAATAAGCTGAACAAATTCTGCACCTGGCCTAGTGGGCTCAACAACTATCTTCGGTCTAAGAAAACATTCCTCTTCATCAACGTTCTTAAATAAGGGATTAGTACGGGCTCGCACCTTATCTTCCTCTTCTTTCTGGTGAACTAACTTTTGGACCACTTTTAGGAGTGCCTCGATCTTTTCATCAGTCGTCTTTCCATTAGTTCCAATGGCAATAGGGGTATGATCCTCGTTACTAGACATATTTGAATCGACAGGCAAACCCTTAAACAACCGATCGCTAGAATCACGACGCCAAGCCAGAATGCTGGGAAGGAGAAAAGATTTGAATCAACTAAGAGCTTCCAGTGTGAAAAGGGATGAATAAGGATAATCTCACATGCTTACAAGAATATAGGCCTAAAGCCTACAAATCAACCTTCACATTTTATCTTATGAAAAATGGGCCTAAGGCCTGAGTACGAATCTCATTCTCACAACTCACAGCTTACATCTCAACCTTACCACAGGCTTATATCTCTATCCAACTGACATGGGCCTAAATCCCACATCCTAAACTCACAGTGGATTTAGCTCTTGTATCCAAAGGACATGGGCCTAAAGCCCAGTCTCATATCTCATATCTCACGTCTCACGTCTCACGTCTTCTCTTAAGACGCTTAAATCAATACCACTATTCGGGCAGCATAACACTACAACAGGCCTAAGCTCATGAACCTATAGAGTACTAGCCTTCATTAGGTACCTTGACTCTTTGAGAATACATCCCTTAAGAGTTTATGGCATTTCATAAAGGTTTAGTCCAACAGATCCAGGTCCTAGTGGTTCTACACATTTCACAATCATGGCTCATACAAAATCGGGGGTAAAATCCGGCAGCATAACATTACAATAATGTGCCAAAAAGTGACGTAGGGTATGTGTCCTACAGAGACAGTCTATATGGACTAATGCAAAGGGTAGGTTGAGTGTCCCTTACTCGCTCGGTCCAATCAATATACCTAACCACATGTGACATCAGGAATGCCGCGTGGGTCCAACAGTACGTGATTGGTCCGTTTGATATACCCGAGGGTACTTGGCAAGAAGGATGATGGCTTTCGCATATATAGAACCCGAGAATCAAAGAAACCGGGCCCAGGGCTAGGCTCATCGTTGGCTATAGCACAACGTCCTAATCATGCAGAGTCAAAGCGCACACAATGCAGGAATTAAAGTCACACAGTCATACAAATGCAAGTGATTGATTTTATTAATTAAGAAATTGAACAGCCCAAAAATAATTAATTGGAGTTTAGCCCTCGACATCCCTAGCGGAGTCGCCAGTCTATGAACCAGCTAACCTGGATCGGGAGGCCCTCTCATTCACTTTGTGGGGGTGTTTATCTTGAGTGGATTGTGGATGATGTTTATCCGTCTCGATTTATCCTTCTCTATTATCATTCTCTATTATCCACATTTATCCTTCTTTATTATCCACTCAAGATAGAGTTTTTGAAAAATCATAAGAGTTTGTAAAAACTAGGAGTCGCCACCTTATTTTTAGGGAACAAGGAAACCACAAAAAGAGTTTTATTTTCAATAAAACATTGACCCCATATTTTGGAAAAGCATGGTCTTTTGAATCAAAGTTGGATTCGGGGGCTAGGTTACGAAGTGGGAAGGTTCCAAGGGACTCCTTGTAGGCACCCACCTTGCCCTAATTAAAGGTCTCCTAATTAAGTTTGGGCTTTATCAAAATCTTTTCAAAACATTGCTATTTATCTAATCAACCACAAAATATGATATATAATACTAAATAATAATAATAGATAATACAAAAGTATACAAGAAACCTAATGATCTTAGGAGACAAAAGTCAACCTAAGATTGGACTTGTATCCTATTGATTGCCTACGTACCTTATCAATTGCTTGACAAAGATCAAAGTCCACGTAGTTCGATTACATAGGACTCTCCTATTGTAACAAACCACATAATCGTAGATATTCTATCTTATCTTGGACTCTAGCTTCGAGAGTTTGAGTTGGATCAAAACACTTGTTATGAGAGATGGAATTTCATTCCATTTTGAATTCTTTCAAAATCACTTTTAGAATTGTTCTCGAAGTAGAATCCTAGGTAAAATAGAACTCTATTTTTATTGTAATCTTTACAACAAATAAGAGTCCTAAATGGGGTCAAGCGACCCTCCTAATCCTAGGGTTTCTAGCTAATCTTAGGTTAGTCTAGATACCTAAAACACTATGATATGCATGTTGGAATTTCTGGAAAATAAATAAAATAAATAATCAAGAGTGCAAATAATGCATGAAAATGTCCTAACTGCAAATCTAAGTTAACTATGTGAACTTAGGCATGTTTCTATGTTGATTTTGACCTAAAAAATGAGTTTTAATACGCTTTTAAGTCACTTTAAATCCATGGACAGATTTGAAAGTAACCAAAAAAAGTACTTAAAACCCTAAAATAATGAATAAAAAAGTGATGAAAATATGTACTAAATGCAACTTAATATGCATATTACACTACCATCAAAACATGACATTTAATCACAAGGGAAGGAATTACATTTGCATGCTCCCTCGAACACATTTTTATATATCAATCAAACATCCCAAATGATAAATATAAATCATGATAAGAATAATACGAATGCTTAACTTGAATAAACTAATGACCTAATATAAATAACCTAAACATGCATTCCTATATACTAATAATCCTATCATACATGCTAAAAGAGATTCTAAATATGAACACTTAATCCTAAATACTCAATCCTAATATGGTATGATAATATAAGAATGGAAGAAGATAAATATAAAATAAGCTAGTCTATTATGCATACTAAAGAAATATGAAACTTATACTATGCATGCTAATAATAAACTATATCCTATGCATACTAACAATAAACTAAACCCTATGCATACTAAGAAAATAAAAACCTAACCTAACATGATTAAAGAAGAAAAA
>JAESVK010053152.1:0-12912 GCA_017140935.1 Hamamelis virginiana | reverse complement strand
TTGATTTGAAAATTTTGGTCATTTGGTTCATTTAGCATTACTCTATTATGATGTGGCAGAACAGAACTAGGTATGGATCTAGGTCGAGTCACGGGTGGGTTCTATACTTGTATGTTTAATATTTGTTACCCATGTTAACAAAACAAAATAAAAGAAAAAAGCTGGCTTTACTTGGAATAGATGTTGGGTGGTTTTTAGATACAAATCCTTAATGATAGGGTTTTACCTTTAGATGGAACTTGTAGTTGGTCGACCAACACCAAGAAGAATGTTTCTAATGGAATGTAGCTCAGCTGCAGCAACACTAATGTCCATCCGCTCTCCTGGCAATTCAACAGAACACGCGATTCCAATTCTAAATATCAAAGTCAAGCACTCCACAATTTTGTGAGTTCTTACACTGGTGCTTGTACTCGGCACCCTCTCCTCATGTTCTTGAAGAAGTACTAAATCTACAATCTCTGTAACATGATCAGGCAAAGCCATCTTAACAAAATTTGGAAGGTTCAAATTGTCACTAATTATGTCATCCGTTGGCCTCCTCCCTGTAAACATCTCCAACAATAGAATGCCATAACTGTATACATCCCCATTTGTTGACAACTTGCTTCCCATGCCATACTCTACAATTCATAAAAATTAAATATTAGTTTGCTTGGAATTGAAATATATCAGCATATGAGGAATAAATTTTCAACATATATATATATATATATATATATATATACTGTGAAATGATCTTGTCAGCAAGTGCTGTCTCAGCAAATGTCCATGGCCGTTTGATCTTGGCCATGGTGTGAGATCTAAAGGCCATGGAGTGTTTGCTGACTTTAAATGCTACTAGATCATTACTCTATATATATATATATATATATATATATATGGAAATTGGAGAATGTACTTGGAAAGATACGAGCCTACATTTTAAACTCAAATAGAAAGGTCGGAATTACATCTTCAAAGTGCATTTATGGCAAAAGTTTTGAAACAACTCCAACTAGAAACAAACAATGGGTTTTCAATGGGATATTTAAATCAAGTTGTAATTGAAACCAAGAATTTTCAATATTGGTAATTGCAATGATTGTGCGATAAACAAATAAGTGAATTTCACATGAAGCATAGAAATTAAAAAATTGGAAAAAAAAAAAAGGAAGATAGAGGAAACAATATAATATATAATGTATAGAAACAAATTAAGAAGTGAAATAGTGAAGAATGTGGAAAATATATTTACCTAGTGCAGCATAACCAATCGATCCCCTTATTCCCAAGGAACTTTCTTGGTTTTCTGAAATGTTAATGGAAACTTCTGAAAGAAATCTTGCTAACCCAAAGTCACTTACATGTCCAGTCATATCATTGTCCAGAAGAACATTGGTTGGCCTGAGATCACAGTGAACTATTGGTGTTTGGCAATGATGGTGAAGATACTCAAGTGCACACGCAACATCAATGGCGATGTTTAATCTCTGAAGAAGATTAAGATTTCTAGATGCCTCACGTCCCTCTTCTGTTTCAGTAATTGGATGCAACCACTCTTCTAAGTTCCCATTGACCATGAACTCATAAACCAGAGCCTTAAAATCATTACCACGCAAATCAACACTTGAACATGCAGTTATAATCTTGACAAGATTTCGATGCCTGATATTTTTCAAGGCCTCACACTCGGCTATGAAACTCTTAGAAGCTCCCCGTCGTAGAAGGTTAAATACCTTCACGGCAATAATAGTTCCATCATGATCAAGAATTCCTTTATACACAGACCCAAAACTACCCACACCAATCAAATTAGCTGAAGAAAAACTATCAGTTGCTTTTAGGAGACTTGTATATGACACTTGCAAAATTGAGTTCCCTGAAGTGCCCAATGCAAGTTCTTTGCTTTTCTTTCTCCATAAACAAAGAGATAGAAAAGATAGCACCAAAGTAACTCCCACAAGCCCAGAAACGGTAGAGATTATCACTTTCAAGGTACGGGTCAAACTCATTTTCTTGGACTTTTCAACGCTACATCTAGGCAGCTGGAATTCAGGTATACCACCGCAGAGCTTATTGTTTCCAATTATAGAAGTTGCACTTGCATTCTTAAAGACACCTCCAACTGGTAACACACCCGTAAATTCATTGAAAGATAGGTTCAAATTCTGTAAGAATTTAAAGCTCTCCAAATACTGTGGAATTTCACCTGACAAATTATTACGAGAAAGATCTAAATCGTCAATCCCTCTCAATGACTTTAAAGATGAAGGAATGGACCCCTGGAAGAAGTTACCCTGCAAGTGTAGGAATAGTAAACTTTCACAAGCACCAAGACTGCTTGGAATTCCACCCGATAACATGTTATCAGAAATGTCCAATTTACCAAGGCTTTTCAAATTTCCAACTTCTATGGGAAGGGAACCAGTTAACCGATTTCTAGATAGGTTGAGATAAATTGATAAGGATGAGAGACCAATGACTTGTTGGGGTATGGCACCACTAAAGTTGTTTTGAGAAAGATCCAACAACAAAAGGCTCTGGAATTTCCCTATACTTGAAAGGATGCTTCCCTGAAGTTCATTTCCATTTAATTTGAGTTCGATTAACATCGTTAAATTTCCTAGAGAAGATGGGATGTTCCCAGATAAATGGTTATGGTCAATACTCAAAATATCTAACCTTTGAAGCTTTCCAATTTCAGTGGGGATGTTACATGTGAATCGGTTATACGATAAATCCAATGCTGCCATGTTGACAAGTTGCCCTATCCCACTTGGGATGCATCCATATATTTGATTGCTACCAACTGCAAGGACTGCAAGCTTGGTTGATAAGTTACATATAGATGTAGGCAACATCGCTCCAAAATTGTTGACATCTACATCCAAATGCTCCAATTCTGTGGCATTGGTCAAATCAGACAGAAATTTCAAGTCACCAATTTCCCCACTTCCAAGACTATTACCCCAAATTACTAATTCTTGAAGAATAAGCAGCTTTTGCAAAGTAGGCACTTGTCCAGTCAGTTTGTTACTTGCAAAATCAAGTATTGCTATATTTGACGCATTGGAAATTGACACAGGAATGGATCCAGTAAATTTGTTACTGCCAACGCCAAAAAAATGGAGATTAGGAAAAACATTGCCCAAGTTTGATGGAAGACTCCCTTGAATTTGGTTTCCTGATATGTAAAAATCTGTGAGACTAGAAAGATTGTAGATTGAGGAAGGGATGGTACCAGACAATCTATTTAGCCCCAATGAAAAAAATGTTAAGTTTGTCAATCGGCCTAGAGAATTTGGAATGCTTCCCATAAAGTGATTATCAGATATAGCAATTACCACAAGAGACGAAATGTTACCGATCGATGAAGGGATCTCTCCTGTTAGATAGTTTTGCTGTAAAACAATAAATTGGAGTTTTGACAAGGAGCCAAATATTTCATTAGGAATTTTCCCTACCATATTGTTGTAACTAAATGCCATGTAGACGAGGTTGGAGCAACTGGATATATTAGCGGGAATTTCTCCACTAATGGAATTATTATGCACCCATAATATTCGCAATCTCTTCAAATGCCCAATTTCTGGAGGGATTTCATGACTAAAGCTATTGTTTTGGAAGTGTAGTACCTGAAGGAAGCTCAGATTTCCTATGTGTGGGGATATGGATCCTGCGAGTTTTTGAGAATGTAGGTCCAACATGGTGACCCTCTGATGGCGACGACCGCATGTAACACCGTGCCACTGGCAAAAGTGGATGGATTCATTCCAAGAGTTCAGGACCCTGTGAGGATCATAATTTATTTGAGCTTTGATGGCTAGTAATGCAAGTCGGTCCGTCTCATTCCCTCCCAACCCAAAACAGCAAACTAGAATACTAAAAAGCGACCATATTATGCTTAACGTCGTCCCCAAAACCCCCATTTTTTGCCTTTCCTTTCCTTCACTTCACCACATTTCCTGGTAATTAAGAAGATAGTCATATATGTGAGATGGGAAAAGGAACCACATTTGTTAAAATATATCATGCTATGTTTCAGATTCTCTAAATAAATTAAACATATATTTATTTAAAAAAGACGATCAAAGATCAATTTTCAAGTTCTAATAGAGGAAGATTCATGGGAGCAATTCAAGATCTTGCTAGATCGACTTGATGTGAGAGAGGTCAGATCTGGTTTATAGCATTTAGCTTATGGTAATATAAATATATATAAATACTAGAAATAATACATGTGAGTTGCATACGATTGGAAATCTTTCAATGAAGTTTATTGATTACTTTTTTTTTTTTTTTTTTAAAGAAAAAAAGAAGAAGAAAGAAACATTTATGTTTAGATGAATTGTGTATAGTTTTCAAAAAATCAAAATAACTTTTCAAAGGCAAATAGATTTCCCAAGGAAAATGCTTCTCATTAAAAATACCAGTTTCTAATTATCCTTTGAATTCACCCAAATAGGAGAAAAAAAATGATTGTAAATCCTTAAGTCCTTGACATGAGCACTTATACCATTAGATTTCAGGACATTTGTAACTAGGGTTGGCAATTGCATCTCATAACCAAGAACCCACCCAAATCCGTCCGCTATTAATGGTTTTGGGTTGGTACATTTTAATAAATGAGTTGAATTTGGATTATCCAAATAAGCCCAATTATAATTGGGTTTGAATTTGGATTACCCAAATAAGCCCAAACCCAGCCCCTTCATCACCACATCGTGAATCTCAAAACAATGATCATCAAGGATAACCACTATAATTTTCTTCTCTCTTATTTGATTTTGAACTTTCTATAGAGAGAGAGAGGGAGTGACATGGTTGGGGGATGGGAATATATATATATATATATATATTTTTTTTTTTCAAATAACAAATCAAAAGTATCCAGCATACATTATTAAAAAAAATAAAAAATTATTTGGAAATAATTTTCTTGAAATTGAAAATAATTTTTACAATCCTTTATTAAGAAGACTAAATGAGTATTATTGCAAAGAATCATAATAATCTAATGGTATATTGTTTAAAAATGAAAATATAAAAAATTGTATGTTTTGTTATTCAAAATATCACAAATCTTTGATCATTGGATCGCTATGATTTTTTGCGAGCATGGCATTCACAATATCTTTATCTCATCCAACAGTTAGTTTTTCTAAATGTTATTGGTAATTGCCTCTAATCAAGTAACCTCATCCAATTTCGTACTAGGTGCACTTTGTAATTTACTAGCTAAAGTCACATGTGTATGGCTAATTAAACAAGATATTTCTAAAGATCTATCATTGAATTGAACAAATTTCTTATGAATATTGTATTGTTAAAAATCACAATAAACCAACGGTTGGTTTTTTACAAATAGTAATATGAAAAATTGTCTAATTTGTTCTTTAAAAATAACATTAATATTTTATAATTATTATTCAAAAATTGACTGTTGGACTGCTCTAATTTTTTGCGAGCATGGTATTCATGAGAAATTTGTCTAATCCAATAATGTTTTTTCTAAATATTATTATTATTATTATATATATAGTGGTTATTAAATAATTTAAATGAAATTAATTTAAATCTTATCTATCATCATAAGGTATTGCAAGCTAGTACTTAGCCTAGTGGTAAGAATTGTTACGTAAAACTTTTATCTTAAAGAGGTATGTGGATCAAATCCCACACCATTCAATTTTATTAAATTTATCAAAATGAGTTGAACTTAGTGGCTCGGATCAAATGGGCTATTAGAAGGCCCAATGGGCGGATCAAGCCGCTTATCGGACTTGGATCCAGCAGGCTCATTGGACAAAAATCCTTAGCCCAGTCCAGTCCACTTCCTATGGATCATATCAGCCCAGTCCATTAGTTATCGGACCGAATCAGGTCCGATCCATTAGTTTATCGGACCGGTCAGCGGGCCAAATGGGCGGTCCGTCAATTTTGACACCACTAAAATGAATATTAAAAAACCAACTGTTGAATTAAACACTAATCTTATGAATGTCATGCTTGCAAAAAATCAAAGTGATCCGACGGTCGGTTTCTAAAAAATATCACTACGAAAAATTATGACTTTTTTGTTCTTCAAAATATTCACAATTTTTCACTGTCCATTGTTTTAGAAATCAATCGTCGGATCATTTTGATTTTTTATAAAGATAACATTCATAAGAGTACAATTTAATCCAACAATTAATTTTTTAAAATCTTTTTAGCAATTGGCCCTAAACTAGCCGCCTTCTAATAGATTCCTTGTACTACTTAGATATTTTTTATGGTAATCTTAACAGTTTGAAATTTTAGATTTAAAATTCAATGTGTTCTCTTATATATCTAACATTTTTTCTCCGGAACAAACATAGGAGATCAATTTAAAAGGCCAATTTAGAAACAAAAATTACAGAGCAAAAAACCCAAAAATCATTCTGAACAATAGTAAAAGTCCTATTACGATTTTGGTTGCATAAAAAGTTCAGCATCTGAGAATTTTTAAGGACTATATACTCATAAGTCGTAAGTATTTTATATTATTAGATCAAACATTCTTTATAACATAATAAATAGACAAAAGAATTTAAGAGTCAAAATATAAAATTGTATCTACTGGTATAAAGTACAAAACTCAGAATTTTTGGATGATTTTTTAAAAAGAAAGAACATGAAAATTTCAAATGAAACTAATGAAATTAAAGAAAAAGGGAACCTTCACATAATTTGATATATAAGTAAAGCAATATAATCAACTGAACTTTTTAAATATAATCTATAATTTTTTGTTTGATTTGAAGAGCCTCCGAACTGGTTACTTTCCTTTCTTGAAGAGGACTGTCCACCGGTTACTTTCTTTTCTTGACGAGCAATGTAAATTTCACTAGGTTTGTCCATCCAACTATAATTAATTTCACTCTTAATTCTCCATTATTAAGCTTTTATTGATGAGTTTCACTCTTAATTTTCCTTCACTAGGACCTTATTGATAGCCTATCAACTAGGAATAGATCTGTCAACCATTATTTCTTTATTTCATTGTCAATCAACAGAAGTAAGGGTGTTATTTGTCACATTTTGTAACTATAGGTGGACAATATGTTGTAATTAAAACCATAGGGAGGTAATGTGTAACACGGTGATAGTCCAGAGGGCAAAATGTATTTTTCCCTAAAAATGATTTAGAAAAATAGAAATTATGTTTACTTTTATATAGTATTATGAAAAAGAAAAATTATATTTAACCTCCATTTTCTTCCTCTGTGATTGTTCAATTTGGAATAAGTATTTTGAGAAATCAATTGACAGATTAAATGTTTTGATTATACATATCATGCGTGCTAAAAATTACGTTGATCCAACTATTGATTTCATACAATTTTGAAAAAGAAATTGTAAAAAGCTATAAAAAATTATAGTTACACAATTTTGAAAAACTGACCGTTGGATTAATGTGATTTCGGCCGAATATTTAATCCAACAATCAGTTTTTTTTTTTATAAATACCTATCCAATAAAGGAAGAAAATAGAGTAAAAAAAGAGGTGGAATAGAAATATTATATGAGAAAATGCAAAATAAAAGGGGTATATATTAGAGAGAGAAAGAGGTAGAAAGAGAGAGAGAGAGCGCTTACATAACATGGAATACTTGTCATTGCTGCCTCCAAATCTCAAACTCACAGCCTTAGACTTTCTTTGATCTCATCAATTTGCTCGAGGCGCCACCGCTATGGAGGTTCTCTCTCCGCCCGCTCTATGTCACAGCCACATAGAAAGGCCAGGTTAGCTGCTTTTATAAACATCAGCAGCTTTGATCCACCGTCCACGTTAGTAATTAAAATAAAATATTAAGGCTGTTTCAGCACTCACTGACTCACATATGACCCACCCACGTGAGTAATTGATTATATCTAACATTAAATGGCTGTTAGATCTTATGTCATGGTCGAGATCTATCGATCATGGAGTATTTAATAACTTTATTAAAGTCGATAAATATGCTAAAAAATCTACTTTCAAAGGTACTCTAGTTGGCTTAATTCCTTGTCTAATTACGTGGTGCCTGTGGAAGAGAAGATGCAATGCTAGAATGGACGGAAAGTATGACACGGCTGTGTCTGTTTGGAGAAGTGTTCGGGTTTGGATTAAGTTACTGGCTAATAACATTAGCTCGTTAAGTAACTTATCTATGCATGCTTTGAAGATCTTGGAAGAATTTAATTTGGAGAGTCCAAGAACTTCAATGAGACATGGAAAAATTGTTAAATGGTCTAGACCTCGTACGGGTTGGGTGAAGCTTAATTGTGACGGGAGTTGTCAAGGTAATCCCGGAAATTCGGGAGGGGGTGGTATTATTAGAGATTGGAATGGTATGGTAAAAGGGGCTTTTTTAGCCTCTTATGGTGTAGGTACGAATAATGGCGCGGAAGTGAAAGCAATTTTGGATAGTATTAGATTGTGCAAACGACTGCATATGGTCAATGTGATTATCGAAAGTGATTCTAAAATTGTTGTAGATTGGATTCGCAACAGAAGATGTACGTTATGGTATCTTTGGGATTTTGGGGAGGTTTTGCAAAAGGAACTTGAGGGGATAAATTTCGTGGTGGCTCATCAATTTCGGGAAGGTAATAGTGCGGCGGATTTTCTTGCTAGAGAAGTGGAAATGGGTATGATTGTCATGTATAATGGTAATCAAGATCTTCCCCAGTTTTTAAAAGGTATTGTGCGGTTGGATTATTTAGGCCTTCCTTATTTCCGTCATTAGCTTTTATTTAGGCTTTTTTAGTTTTTTAACACGTCTTTTTTCGGCCTGTTAGATTTTTTTGTGGTCTTCTTATAGGCTTGTTTAGTTTTTTAGTCTCCTTGTTTTGTTTGTTTCGATTTTGGTTGGTTTGTTTTTGGGAGGTTTTTTATTTTATATTTTGTAATCTCCCTGTTTGATTGGCTTGTATCCACGGTATTCCTCCGCCATAAGTGAGGGTATTTTAATAATCTTGGGACGGGGCCAACTTAAAGTATGCATGACAATGATTGGATAACAACCGTATGCCATTTTTTGATATTAATTGATATATAGAAGGATTTTATGGTTATAATTTAGCAAGTTTAGAGCTATATATTGTTTAATATCTGTATATTATTAGTTATGTGGTCCAAGAATTGATTGATTAAAATCAATTGAAACGAAAGAATAGAAACCCTTGTGATACGTACAAATTATTCCTAACCCTAATGAGATAGTCGTAGAAACTTATAAATCATTTAATTTCGGGGAGAGTTGATGAAACTTTTTCAAATCACGTTAACACAAGTCTTGAAGGAATGTGAATGCTGACAATTTTCTTCAAAAGATTTGAATACCCAAAGAGTGGAAAGCAAGCACTTGTGGGTATTGTAGTCATCCACTCAATTGGTTCCATCCACCACTTTCCGATGCTAAGATTTGATAACAAAAATAAAAGAATGAAAAAGAAAAGACGGAAATTAGGTTGTCATACTTTACTAGTCTACAAATAAAAAAGAGAAAAATACATAGAAATGATCCAACAGTTGATTTCTCATATAGATCACTGAGAAAAACTGTTATAGTTTTTAGCCGTTAAAATTTTCCACAGTCTGTATTTTGAGATGTTGATATCAGATCACTGTGATTTTTGGCATACATCACATATATTCATAACAAGAATATCTAATCCAATGATCTGTTTTTCCCAAATATACATCACACAATTAATTGAAGGTCTCATATTGATTTTTACGAAAGCAAGCATATGTACACACTATCGAAAATTAAAAAAAAATTATATATATATAAAGAGGCGTGCATCACAAAGAAATATACACGGTAATTAACCACTGGTCTTCCTTGGCATATACTCCTTATTAAATTTTTAATTTCAAGTTGTGGAACTAAAATTTTAAAAAAAGACCTACAGGTTGTTGTCAAAAAGCTAAAAGTTAAAAAAAAGCATCCATCAAAATTGAAAATGATGGCATTGTATTGGCACTAGCCCAAGTGCAAATAAAAAAGAGAAAAATACCTAGAAATGATCAAACTGTTGGTTTCTCATATTGATCACTAAGAAAAACTGAGACAATTTTTAGCCGTTAAAATTTTCCACAGTCGGTATTTTGAGATGTTGATATCCAGGGCCTGCCCTGGATACAAGCCAGGGAAACATCTGCTTAGGGACCCTATTTTCTGCAAAAAACTAAGGCCCCCAAGTTGGCTGCCTATATGTGAGAGTACTAACAAAAAAAAAGCCCATTGTTTTCCCATGCAAATTATGATTGGACTTCTTTTGGATTAGAAAAAAAAAAAATTGTGGGCTCCTTTACCTTCTTTCTCACTAAAAAAATATGTGGGCCCTTTATTTTTTTGTCTTCAATTTACCTCTAACCTCCCCACGTGGGTTCATTTGTTTTGAAAATTTTCAAAACCCCTTCCTGACTTCACTTCCCACTTTTTAGTTCATGATTTTAGTAATAACAATATATGCATCCAAAATAGTACGTAGTTTAATATATTACATGCAATTTTTTTTTTTTTGTCAATACGTAGTAAGTCCCCGGTTTAGGAGTTCACTTTGGGCCTCCCAAACCTCGAGGTAGGCCCTGCTGATACGAGATTACAGTGATTTTTGGCATACATTACATTCATAATAAGGATATCTAATACAACGGTCTGTTTTTCAAAAATATACATCACACAATTAATTGAAGACCTCATATTGATTTTCACGAAAGTAAACATATATACACACTATCGAATATATATATATATATATATATATATACATACATAAGTGATGTTAGGGATGTCAACGGGGCGGGTTTTTGCTTTCCCTATCCCGTCTCGTGAATGAAAATCATTTCCCAAACCCGTCCAAATCCCAACTTAAAATGGGACAAGGCAGGGCAGGGCGGGTCGGGTTTTTCCATCGTATTTAAGAAAATAATTAAAATATTTTTTAAACTTCAATTTTATTTTATTTTGGAATGAACCCTAACCATTATTTCAACATATTTTGATTTCTATCTTGAATTATAAGTATTTGTAGTTAAAATATATATTTATACACACTAACTTGGTGAAACGAATAGAAAAAAATAGAAATGATAAAAATCTTAAAACACTAAATATTGTGAACAAATGGAAAATATTTTAATATAATTATATATACATAGATATTCGGGGCGGGGCGGGTTGGAGAAGCCATATCCCATTCCCATCCCAAACCCTATAGGATTTTTAATTTTTTTCCAAACCCTATAGGGTTTTCAAATCTATTTCCCAAACCCTTCCCAATAGGGGTGGGGCGGGGCGGGTTACCCTTTTAACCCATCCCATTGACATCCCTAAGTGCTGTTATCAGGTGCACCTTATGCAAGATGCATCAAGTGCCCTCTTTTAGAGCCACTTTTTGAGCATATTTTTGAAAACTGTCTGTTAGATTTGATGCTCCTTTCATGTAATTGAAGGCCTCATATTGATTTTCACGAAAGTAAGTATATATATATATAAGACAAACCAAGCTAACCCAAACTATACAGTTTCTTAATTTAACTATGAAAACTGGGTCTAGTCAGTTTTGATCTCTTTCTGATATATGGTTTTTATGGAAACCAGCTTATAATTGGTTTGAAAAAAATTGTGTTTATGTCATATTTTATGGACATGATTGAACTGATTTACAGAAGAAAGGCACTTACAAAACAATACGTACTGAATAAAAACCAGACAGACTTATCTTCAGCTAGCCAGATTTTTAAGTTTGCCAATTAAATAGCCCCCCTAAAAGAATAAAAATGGACTAATTTTTTGGGATTTTAACTTGGCAAAAATATCAAATATATTTTTCTAGGTTATGTTTCTTAACTTGGCAAAAATATTAAGAACTGTGAGATCGAGTTCTTGGAATTGTCATGACAAATTACGAAACAATTAAGCTAGAGAGGACCGAGAATAGACTCAAAGAATGGATGGTGCATCACTCTAATTAATATATATTAGACTCAAAGACCGAGTAGACTCACTTTAATTCTCTAATGACCAAAAACCACGTACAGCATAGTAATATTTAATATATACTGGACGACTGAGAATATTAGAACCCACAAATTAAAGTCTGTTTCTCCGCTCACTTTCGGTGGTCATTTTCGATGTAAGTATATAACATGACCCCCACAAAGGTTTTATTTACAAAATTTCATTACTAAATGATACGTTATTTAATTATACATGTCCATTAAAGTTTAACATTTTCAGTCATTCAACAGAAAGTCTTCCTCAAATTTCATAAACATGTGTGGAGGCCTCAATATCATGTATGTCACATAGGATAGGTATTTTGAAAAATGACTTATGAGAAAGTCACGTGAGAAAGGGGCTAGAAATTTAAAAGTCCATTAGTTATGGGTGGATGGATCCATTTTCTAGAGTAATGATCCCGTCAGTATTTGTAAACTTTAATAAAGTCGGCAAACACTCAATAGCCGTTAGATCTTATCTCATGGTCGAGATCTAACGGTCATGGAGTATTTAATAACTTTATTAAAGTCAATAAATGCTAATAGGATTATTTCACAGTAATCAATATTATCTTAATTTATATATTAGGCCCCAGGGAGCTTATTATAGAAGTGACTTAAAGTACGCATGACAACGATGGGATAACAACCTTAATGTCATTTTTGGATATTAATTGATATATAGAAGGATTTTATGGTAATAATTTAGCAAGTTTAGAGCTATATATTGTTTAATATCTGTATATTATTAGTTATGTGGTCCAAGAGTTGATTGATTAAAATAGTAATCAATTGAAACGAAAGAATAGAAACCCTTGTGATACGTAAAAATTTTTCTTAACCCTAATGAGATAGTCGTAGAAACTTATAAATCATTTAATTTCAGGGAAAGTTGATAAAACTTTTTC
>JAESVK010053145.1:2902-16611 GCA_017140935.1 Hamamelis virginiana | reverse complement strand
CCCTTGCAGAATCCTCGGTTTGTTATTGTAAAAGGAAATGAGATTCCCAGCCAGTTCTGCCATCAATCCATGAGTCCTTCGCAATGTTTGCTAATGCTTCGCTATTTTGAGGATGCAGTGCTTGATGTATGCATTCTATATGATAGGTACTTGTGGTTGAGGCGTTATGGAAGTCTTGTGTTGAGGAGTGGGGATCAATTAGAGATTCTAATACGTCCTGCAAGTCTGAAGACAAAGGTCAAGAAGTGGGGGGTCCACCTATATGATAAGTATAAGGGAGGGACTATCCAATCATATGGTGTTAATCAGATTCTGCAAAACTTTGGCTCCTATGAAGATTACTTGTTTTGTGGTAATGATTACGGCGATTGCGACATGTGGGACATTTATCATCCGTTCAAAATTGACATCAATATCAGACGGACTTGAAGACCCCTTAAATTTTTTGAAAGCCTTTTTATTAATTTTACTTAAATTTTAATTTTATTTTTTTTTTTAAATTTATGAACGTTTTGTACATATTTTGTTTCATTTCAATTGGAGACTTTAGCACTCAGTTAAAGTTTTTTATTTGTCTTTTTGAAAATTTACTTATAAATCCCTCATTTAAATAAAAAATATATCCAACACCAAACACTTCTATTGTATGTCTTTTTAATTAATTTTCAAACTTCAATTTTGATTTTGATCTGCTGGTTAGAATTTTTAATTTACATGGACAATATGAGCAAACAATTTAGTTAAAATTTATAACCCGAATGAAGAAACTAAATAGCATGCGTATTTAACTACAGTAACAATATTTTGGGTTCCAATCCCTATCTTTCTTTGCAATATTTCTAATCTCTCTATGCTCTGTGTTCCACAGCAGCCATATAGGGATGGCAAACCAACCCACCACCGCTCCAGCAGCGGCTTGACCCTTTGGTCATGTAAACTCCAGTTTCATCCTATGGTGTACAAAATCATCAATACGCACAAAAAACTTGATATATTGTTTTATTCAACATTTAGAACTTGAACAGAAAAAATAGGAAACTGTAACACTGCATTTTGTACCTGTAGGTGACAGTATATAATGGTAGTATATACCTTGATGTGAAAAGTTCACATATCAAGACATATGTAAATAAAAAATAAAAACAAGGAATTTGTAATGTAAATTGTTTATAATTAATCATCAAAAGCTATTACATATACAAAATATTAAATTACATGTTTATATATTTTGTTAAGTCAAGTAGTAAGATTAATTTCAACAATATAATGATATCAATTGGAGGAGAGAGTGGTGCTGGCCAAAGATGCAGTGGGGAAACAGAATTGGTTTAAAAAATCTATCACACACACAAAAAAGGCATTATTTTATATAGTTATAGTACATCTGTAAAATATTATCCTATTTTACAATTTCTTTGCTTAGTTGATATTTCTGATGTTAACAACAATTATGATTCAATTGTGCATCGATCACCAAAAAAAAAAAAAAAAGTCAACAATAACAAATATCTTTTATAATCACCTGCTAACAAACACAAATTATGTTCACTAAAAGGGTTCAAAAACAAAAATAGGATTTGATGATCCTTTCATGTATATCATGCCTGCAAAAAATCACAGTGATCCAACCGTTGGTTTCTGAAAAATGTAACTTTGAAAAACTGTGGCTTTTTTGTTCTTTAAAATATCACCCTTTTTTCACAGTCTGTTTTTTAAGAAACCAACCAATGGATCACTGTGATTTTTGGCAGGTATGATATACATAAAAAAAGCATCAAATCCAATGGTCAGTTTCTGAAAATATATTCAACAAGTGGCTCTAGAAGAGACCACCTGATGCATCATCAGGTGCACCTTATATTAGAAGCTTTGTCCCAAACATACTTGCTATTTCTCTAACCCTTTTCCATTATATATAATTATATAATGTGGGGTTTTGAGCTTTGGACCTCGTATACCAGAGCTGCTGTAAAAGGTCATATTTTGGTGGGATAATTACACAATAACTAAATGCCCATGAAAATTATCTCAAACTATAATACAATTAGCAGCAATAAAGTGAACTTTATTGGATTAGATTGGCTCAGCTAACAGTTGTGTTTAATATGTTCAAAACGTGAAATGAACATATAGATATATCTATTGAAAGCTGAAGAAAATTGCTCATTGAACCTACCTGGACAAAATGGGTTCAATCAAACTCTGTGGAACATCAAAGACCCTCTAAAGATAATTGAATGAAATATGTAATCTTTTTCACATGTGAAGCAATTTCCCCATTAAAAATCAAGATGTTACAAATTAATCATATATATTCAGTAATTGTTGTACATTTTAATAACTAAAAAAGAGTGCTTGACTTACATTTTCCTCTGCCTTCACCCAACATAGATGCACAGAAATAATCAATCAGTTCACTAAAGCGATCAAAAAGAGTGCTTGTCATACATTCTCCATTGTCATTTTCTGTTTCCTTTCACAAAACTAATTAATGCAGCGGAATATAGAGAAAACGCACCAAATCAAGATAAATTTCTTCAAATGTCTTGATTATTTAAGATAATACCAACTAACAACTTCCACATAACTTGTTTATTTTCTAAAAGAGAATACCAAACCTAATGGGTATCTAGAATTTGTTGATTAAAAAAAGTGCCGAAAGTTGGGAAAAAGGGAACAGTAAAACTCTTAGAAAATTTTCACCACTATAACTCCAATTTTTCTATAAACATGTTTACTCTTATCTTGGAAATAAGATAATATGAGCACAATTTTTTTCAAATCAACTTAAAATTAGATTGCATTAAGAAAGTAGACATTGTTTGTCCAATTTTGAAAATTTTCAAACATACCCTTATGTTCCTTCTAATATATTTGTTTTCACTGTTAAGCTTTACCTCTTAAGCCCCGGCCTCTTCGGAAATTTTGAAAACTGGATTAGATAGGATCCACTCTCTTACTTCTATTTTTTTTAAAATAAATTAATTTAGAAATTCATCCGAGAATTTGGGTTTGCAAAGGTTTAATCTTAAGAGCATTAATTGATTCAAGAGGTGTAATTCTTGACAGCCTCAACAATATAGTGGATTAAATTCTGTTAATGTTTAATAGCATTAATAATATAAATTGGATTATTAATATAGGATAGATGTCACACGGGGATTGATTTAGTAATCCACCAATCATTTTCCTAGCTATTAAAGTTTTGTCCTCTACATTTGAAAAACAGAGGATTGAAGAGGGTGAAATCCGACTAGTGTTTGATCAAGCTACACGTGTCAAAACTTTGACCGGGGGGTAAATCTTAAAAGTATGGATCAGGTCGGGTAACTTGATATCTGATCATACCCAGACACGAAACCTCCTTTGAACGGGTGGCTTATCCACTTGATAGGGGTTTATGAACCCCGACCTGATCTCTAGTGTTCTGTTCCAATCTGCCTGACCTATCTTGAGTATGATTGATGTGACATCTAAGTATGATTTGATGACGATGGCAGCAGTACGATTGACACCAAATCTGAGCGTAGGTGAGGTACGAAGTGATCACCTAAGTAAGGCCATTCATTAATGGCCACATGAACTAATCACGCAAACATTAAATGTGATTGTCAATAAAGAAGATAGATTAGGTCACTAAACCATTGAGGTGACCTCCGTCAAACAAACATCAAGTATATAAGACGACTACATAAGGGCTGAGCTCAACGAAATTAAGGTACGTTCTCATAACCCCTGCTACCTCTCTCACTCTTTCTATCCTCTCAAAGAACTAACTTGGCCGTCGAAGTTTATTTGGCAGGAACCTCGCCGGTGATTGTGATCTGAGCAAGCATTCACATGGATCATTCAACTTCGAGTTCGAACCATTTCTCATAATCCATTTTTCGACATCATCAAGGATTAACAGGTCGGCACCTTCTTTTTGAGTGAACAAAAATTTCATATAAGAAATATTTACTATTGAAAGGGTCCTAGTTGAATTGATAATTTGCCAATTATTTTTGAGAAATCAATATATATATATAAAAGGAATGATATTATAAAGTGTACCTTACACGAAGTTGCGTAAGATGACCTCAATAAGGCCAAGTGTAGAGCATATTTTTAAAAACTGACCGTTAGATTAGAGGAATTGTTTAACAACTTTATATTCGCCAAAATCACAATGATCCAATGGTCGGTTTTTGACATATGTCACTATGAAAAATTGTGATATTTTTGTTCTTCAAAATATTGCCATTTTTCCTTAATAAGTTTTTTTATAAACCGACTATTGGATCACTATGATTTTTTGCAAACATAAAATTGATAAGCAGTCCATCTAATCTAACGGTCAATTTTTCAAAATATGCTCTCTATTTGGCCTTATTGAGGTCACTTTAGGTGCACCTTATAATCGCATTCATGTTATTTTATATATTGTATATATTTCACAACCACTCTAAAGACCGGCACCCTTGATATAACAATGAAATTGAAGGAACAAATTAGAATTAAAATTTTGGAAATGGATTGAGGCAGCCATTGAAAAGAGAAAAGAGAATAAGAAAAAAAAGAGAGCACATTAGAGGGAATGTTAAAGAAAGAGATGAAATTTTGGCTAGAGGCTCACACAAACATCATTTATTTATATTTTTACCTTCCTCAATTAACGTGAGAACAATTCATTTTTTACAAAATTATTTTGAGCAAACTTGAATCATATATATAACAAATATATAATAACCCAAAAAAGGTTTAAAATGAGAGAGCTATACTCAATTGAATTTTAAGGAAAAATATGACCTTAAAATAAGTTATTTTGAACTATAGACGTACCACAAATTTTAGCAAACTCTTATGGATTATATTGAATTCGAATGGAAATACTGTTTAACCTTTCGAATCATTGAATTGAATACTATCATCGTCAAATAAATTTGTATGAATTTTTATGGTATTGCGATTCTGTTACTAATTATTTTGTAAAATTATAATTTTACACAGTATAAAAATGGTTATCTTACACCACTTTTCCTTACCCTTAAAAGGCAAGGTTTGCTTTCCACGCTACCGGACAAAGAAGAGTGGAATTTTTTTGTCCTCTTATGTGCTTTTGACGGGGCACTTCTCAATTTTCTTGGCGAGGCACCCATGTAAATTTGGTTTGGTTGGGTGATGCCGTTTGGGTGATGCCATTGAGCACAATACGGTGTCGTTTCGCGGTGCTCAATTTTTTTATTTATGGCATTCAGGCAGCTTTGGTTTGGTGGGTTATGCGGTGCGTGGTTTTTGAGGGCAGAAGATGGGGGGTCTGTGTATTTACTGAAAGGGGCTTTTGGATTTAGGGACATCGTCTGCGTTCCCTGCAAGAGGTGGGAGGCGGAGATTTCTCATTTTAGTCACTCTCCTCCTCGCCTCCCTGCAAATTTCTAGGGCAAGCATCGTGCTTGAGAAACATTCACATCTCTCTCTCAATTAGTAGGGCAAACTTTATGGTTACAGAAACACTAGGTCATGGCGGATGAACCTGTACCTTCGGAAGCATCCACTTATCGCTCGGTTAGTTCCAAATCTGCATCTCTCTCTCTATATATATGTGTGTGTGTGTGTGTGTGGAGTTTGATCGAAATTTGCGTGTCTGGGTGAGTAGAAAAGGACTAGAGCTCAGACTCAGACCGGTGGTGAACAACCAAGCAAGACCAATGTTGGTGGTGGGGATAACCATGACAGGACCAGCGGTCCGAGCGACCAGAGCCCCAATAAGGTGGAACGTGAGGAATCGTTTGATGATTTTGAGGAGGTTCGTCCCAAAGCTAAGCGAAGTCGCGCTGCAGAAGGAACTTCGGCTGCAGCACGCAAACCTGATCAGAGCTTGATTGGTAACATTAACTAGAATTCTGTGATCCAGTGTCATGTTGGATATGTGTGTGTGCGCATTTAAATGTATGGGGGGGTGGTTTCAACTCTTATGATAGAATTGCCATGAAAATGATGGTTTGTTTGATTGAAACTTAATGGGTGTGTAGGTTTATGGGCATGGATTTTATGCCATGAAAATAATTTGGATGTATGTCGAATGGCATAAAAGTTCGAAATCAAATTACTATAATAGCTATGAACGTAATTATTTGCCCTTTTTACTATTAGCACGATCCATGTTACGGGTATTTTTTTCTCAGCTATCATTTATCACAATTTGTTTTCTTCAAGTTTGTTGATGACTTGATTTTTTATTTTTTATTTTTATTTTTTTTTGGTTTTTTTAGGTTTAGTTTTATTGAAAAAATGTTTGTCCATGCATTGATGTCTATATGGAAAATGCACAAATTATAGGAAATGGGCTGTTTACATTTAACCTATCTTTTTTTTTTTTTTTGGATAATTAAACATTTAACCTATCTGTTATCTCTTAATTTTGATTTTTGATTTTGATTTGTTTGGTTTCTATTGTTGTGTTGTATGACTTGTTGGTGGACCTGCACATGAGCAGGGTTCCTGTATAATAGAATCCCTAAAGCAAAGACCAAACAACCAAACCCACCCTTAAACTCTCAAACACCCAAACCCACTGTGCCACTGTGCATGCGAGGAAAGCGAATCCCGAGCTTGAGCTTGATGAAGGTTTGGTTGCAAGCTAGGTTCAATTTTTATTAACCCAACGTTTTTTTGCTTTTTTAAAAATAATATAAAAAAAAAAAATTCTTGTGCTCAAACTTAATACTTTAATTGCAAATTAAGCACAACAAAATCTTTATTCAATACTTTATAACCCTTAATTAATTCAATACTTTAATTAGAAAGCAAAGCAAATCTAACCTTGGCTGGTGATTATTTTATTGCCATTGGATGTTCCACTTGCAAAGCAAAGCAAAGAATGAATCATTCTGCACCTCTCTTCTTACCTTGGCTTATGTTACAATTATAATACTCTCACATCATCATATGTACGTTACAATCTTTCTAAATTTTTTTCATTGTTTTCTAAGTTTTTGCTTGAGTATTGATTAAAGTGCATGACCCCTAATACCTTTTTTTGGATTTGGATTAGATAGATTGCTTAATTACTAACAGCTCATATTCTAATTTATGATTCCGGCCTGTTTGATGACTTGTGTCACTGCATTGGAAATGCAAGTGGATAAATAGATCAATCCATGCTTTTTTTTTTTTAAACTTGTGTCACTACAGTGGCACTATTTTATTCTGTTTTATTTTAAAGGTTTACTCAATTATATTAAATTATGTGCGATTAATTGGTTTGATTCAGTATTTGGATCAAACTCATTTGGTCTGTATTTTGGACTTTATATATGGACTTAATTAACCGTGGTTGAATATAGTGAAACATTTCATGTAACTCAATTATGCTTGAATAGAAGATAGGAGCATAGCTAGAGGAAATAAAAAATATTGGATGCTTATCTTGGCATTCCTTTTTTTTCTCTTTTTTTTTTTTTTTTTTTTTTCCTTTTTTTCTTTATCTTTGTACTATAATATATAGCGTATAATAATAATTAGAGACTTGTGTGTATATAAAATATCAAGTTCGCTATAAAGAATAAAAGATTGAATATTTTTTTAGATATTAGTAAAACTCAGTTATTTTTTTAATAGAATAGTTTATTTTCATCGTATTGAACCTCTAAAAAATGCTGGCTTTCTTTTTGTGGTTTTTTTTTTTAAAAAGAGGAACCTGATTTTTGCTTCGCTAGTAAAGTTTTGGCATGACATACTACACTAAGTTAGTTTATAATACATGTAAATTACAAATGGGTTTGAATTGAATTTAATAGAATTGTGTTTAAAAGTAGGTCAATTAGAGAAGTGTTGCTCAATTATATTAATTATGTGCGTTTAATTGGTTTGATTCAATATTTGGATTAACATTATTCGGCTTGTATTTTAGACTTTATATATAGATGCCATTAATTGTGGTTGAATAGAATGGAGCATTCCATATAACTCAATTATGCTTGACTAAGAGAAAGGAACGTGAGTGGAGGGAAAAAAATTTTGAATGGTCCTCTTACTATTTCTTCTTTTCCTCTTTCTCTCTCTTCCTTTTTGCTTTTTTTTTTGTTTGTCTTTATATTATGATATAGCATATAATAATAATAAAAGGCTTGTATATTAATGAAACATCAAATCCACAGGAAAAAAAATGAATAGTTTTTGAAAATATTGTAAAAAGTTAGCTATTTTTAAGTTATTTTATAGTACATGGAAATCACTTATGGGTTTAAATTGAACTTAACAGATTTCTGTTAAAAATTAGGTCAATTAGAAAGCATCTTTGGTATATGTGTGCATGTATAAGTCTTCGTATAAAGTCCCTTTGACAGTTTATGCTTAATGTTTAATTTATTGAATTGTGGTTGTTACTTTTTCCTAGCGAAAGAGATGAACAGTTCGGGCATTGATAAAAAGGGTAGGAAACGACTATATGACAAACAGAGGTATGCGAGAGATAGATTCTTGCAAGAATGTAAGCGCTTTGCTCTCGTGGAATGCTTTGACCTTTTTAGTCACGTTAGTTGGATTTTTTTTTTCCTTCGTGCTTCAATGATTTGTAATGCACGTAGGTGATCCCGTTGTAGTAAGCAAGTATAAAGCAAATAAAAGACGAAGAATAGAGATTGGTGGTCAGAACCAGGTGTCTGCTGTACCTGTTGGTACTTATGAATATGGTATTGTTTAAATTGATCTTTTTCTGAATAGTTTTTTCATTTTGATTTTATACACCTGTGTTATTTATTGGTGGGGTTATCATCTGTGTTTGGTATTAGGTTCGTTATCGTTGACCCATGAACGTGGTGAAGCTGGATGTGGAAGTGTCTCTTCGATCTTCGTTTAATCATTTTCTTAACTCGAGTATTCGACCTACAGTGGGTGGTCATCTAAGTGCTCTAGCTATGCCACTCCTACCCGTTCCAGATGAATCTTATATACTTCCAAATGAACGTCCGTGTCAGTATTGTGGAGCGTTTCATTTTCATCGTGAATCAAAGAGTTTCTGCTGTTTAGAGGGCAAAATTAAGCTTGCATGCAGCGAACCCCCACCTGAACTTGTCTATTTACTGACGTCCGATGAGCCAGATCCTGTGTCTTTTAGGACATATATACGAACTTACAACAGTGTCTTTTCTTTTACATCATTAGGTGTCACATTTGACGGTGACTTGTGTAAGCGAAATAATGGTGTTTACACATTTAGAGTTCAGGGTCAGATTTATCATTATATTGATGAACTTATTCCATCAAATGGTTCACCGTCTTATCTTCAATTGTATTTTTATGATACGGATCATGAATTGGAGAATCGATTGGTACAGTCAGAAAGAGTTAAACCTTCTGTCGTTGCTTTAATCATGTCCATGCTTCAATTAAATCCATATGCAGTTTTCCTTCGATCTCTTGCTTCTATACCTGATTTAGAGAACCAAACGATTGTTATAAAAAATCATGCAGGGTTAGATCAACGTGTCTACAATTCTCCTTCTGTATCTCAGGTTGTTGCTATTTGGCCAGAAAATGGTGATTCTGATTCATCCAGTCATCGTGATATAGTTGTTCATACTCATCAAGATAGTAAACATAGAGTCAACTATTTTTTTGGTTGTTATGATCCTGTACAGTATCCTATCCTATTTCCACGTGGGGAGAATGGTTGGCATACTGGAATCAAGAGAGTTCATAATGTATGTAGAAGTGAAGTTTATCTCAATGATGAGATAGTTAATGTACATGGTGTTACTTCAATTGAGGAAGTGATCGCAGCAGAATTAGAAGGTAATTGGTTCTTATGATAAGAATTTACCTATCTATGTTATTTTCTCTCTTTTTGTTGTTGCATTAAATTTAATTGTAGTTATACTTCCATTCCTTGAATGAATTGAATTCAGTGCTTGAACGTTCTAAAAGGCATCAACGTGTGAACGTCTCTGCAAGGGAGTATTATTGCTACAAGTTTCAAATGAAGAAGGATTCCCCTTCGCTGCTACTCCGATGTGGACAGCTTTTTCAACAGTTTGTCATTGACATTTATATCAAACTCGAGAGTTCTCGCCTTGATTTTTTTTGTCTTAACCAGAAACTCATACGAGCTGAGCTGTATGAGGGCTTGGTTGATGGTATTACCCGTGGAGAAACACAGGGGGAATCGGTGGGTCGTCGGGTTATTCTCCCAGCAACATTTATTGGTGGACCTAGGGATATGTGTCGAAGGTTTACTGATGCAATGACTCTTGTCCAGAAATTGGGTAAGCCGGATTTGTTTATAACAATGACTTGTAACCCTTCGTGGCCAGAGATAAAAAATCTCCTCTCTAAGAATGAGGAAGCTCGGAATAGGCCTGATTTAGTTGCTCGAGTATTTCGGTCGAAGCTCGAGGAACTGAAACATGATCTCTTTAAAAAAGAGATATTTGGTCCTGTTGCTGGGTATGTTTATGTTGTGGAATTTCAAAAAAGGGGACTTCCACATGTTCATTTTTTAATTATATTAAAAAAAATGCAAAGATTATTTCACATCTGCGTACGATGCTTATGTTTCTGCTGAGATCCCTCCAAAATCAAATCCACATTTACGTGGTGCAGTGCACCGTCACATGATGCATGGTCCATGTGGTCAATTAAACTCTTCTAATGTTTGCATGAAAAGTGGAACTTGTAAGAATAACTATCCAAAGGTTTTTTGTGAGCAAACAAGACAGGATAAAAATTCATTTCCCATTTATAGGCGCCGGAACAATGGTGATTCTCTTAGAGTTCGAGGGCATGATTTGGACAACACATGTGTTATTCCTTATAATCCATATTTACTGGCCAAATATGATTGTCACTTGAACGTGGAAATATGTTCAACAATAAAAGCTGTTAAATACATATATAAGTATATTTATAAGGGACACGATCGGGTTGCTTTCAACATAGTGACCAATGAGAGTGCAACGGTAGTCGATGAAATTAATAAGTTTCAGTAGGGTCGTTGGATAAGTCCTCCTGAAGCAATATGGAGGATATACAGCTTTGACATGAACGAAATTGTTCCAAATGTTGTTTCGCTTCAATTACATTTAAAAGATAGATAAACTATTTGTTTCAAATCTTCTGATAGTTTGGAGGCTATTGCTAGGAATAAATTTTTGCAGCGAACAATGTTAACTGAATTTTTTGAAATGAATCGATCCAGTGAAGTATCTAGGCAGTATTTTTATAGGGATTACCCTGAACACTACGTGTGGAATAGAAGGGATAGAATATGGACTCCACGAAAGCAGGGAAGTGCATTGGGTAGAATTGTTACTGTGAATCCATCTGAGGGTGAGAGATTCTATTTGAGGCTCCTCCTTAATCACGTGAAAGGACCTACTTCATTTGATGATTTGCTTGTAGTTGATCAAAATGTAGCTTCGAGTTATAGAGAAGCAGCATTGTTATGTGGGCTCCTTCATTGTGATTCCACTATTGAGAGCTGCTTATTTGAAGCGTCGAACTTTCATATGCCTTCGAGTCTTAGGCGCTTGTTTGCTACTATCTTGGTATATTGTAGTCCCGTGGACCCAAAAAAATTATTCCAACAATTTGTTGAGCCAATGTCTGAGGACTTTTTACAAAATCCAACGATGTCTCCTTCTTTGAGTAAGATATTGGTTCTCCGTAGCATTGATGCTACTTTGGAATCAATCGGAAGAAAATTGGATGACTATCATATAGCATCAGGAACGTTCTCTTTGAGTCCTGCTGAATTAGCGAACAGAGAAATAATGGAAGAATTAACTATACCAGTTTCGGATTTTGATTTACATTCAATGTCAATGCTTAATTTTGAACAGAGAAAATCTTATGATGCTATCATGTGTAGAATCAATGAAAAAAAACCAGGAGCATTTTTCATAGACGGTCTTGGCGGGACAGGAAAAACTTTTCTTTATCGAGCACTTTTGACAACTCTTAGATCAACTCATCGGATTGCACTTGCAACCGCAACGTCTGGTGTAGCTGCATCAATTTTATCTGGTGGACAGACAGCTCACTCGCGGTTCAAAATACCAATTGATGCTGATGAGAGCTTAACGTGTAGCATAAGTAAGCAAAGTAGATTGGCACAACTTTTCCGGGTAACAGAATTACTCATATGGGACGAAGCATCCATGGCTAAACGCCATTCCGTGGAGGCTTTGGATCGTATGTTGCAAGATCTCATGAGCAGTGGTGAGATATTTGGTGGCAAAGTGGTTGTGTTTGGTGGTGATTTCCGGCTAGTGTTACCTGTTGTACCTAAATCTACTATTGAGGAGACAAAAAATTGTTCTCTTGTTAAATCTCTTTTATGGTCCCAGTTCCAGGTTCTGACTCTTCATCAAAATATGAGAGCAAAAACGGATCCAAATTTTTGTGATTTTTTACTGCGTGTTGGAAATAGAACATAACCAAATGTAATTGGAAATGAAATTAGGCTTCCATGTAACATTTTAATAGATTCTAGGGATGATGAACTTAGTGTACATAACTTGATTGATGCTATTTTTCCAAATATTGAGAGCTTTTCAGAAGATTTGTCCTTTGTTGTTGATAGAGCTATTCTTACACCAAAGAATCAATTTGTTGATGAGCTTAATCAAATACTAATTGCTAAATTCCCCGGGGAAGAGAAGAACTATTTTAGTCGTGATGAGGGTGTCTCCTGCGAGAGTGATGGAAATTTTATGTTTGAAGAAGAGTTTTTGAATCAATTGACCCCCAATGGATATCTACCACACCACTTAATTTTGAAAGTTAACTGCCTAATAATTTTGCTTAGGAATATTGATCCTTCAAAGGGATTATCTAATGGAACTAGATTGATATGCCGTAGGTTTGAACGCAATGTTATCGATGCTGAAATAGCTGTAGGCCATCATAAAGGAAATAGAGTTTTTATATCAAGGATACCAATTTTACCAAACAAAACAGAAAAATATCCTTTCCCGTTTAAGAGAGTTCAATTTCCAATTAGATTGAGCTTTGCTATGACAATTAATAAGGCTCAAGGTCAGACTCTGGAAAAAGTTGGCATTTACTTACCGCACCCTGTTTTTTCGCATGGTCAGTTATATGATGCTCTGTCAAGGGCAACTGTGGCATCAAATGTTAAAGTGCTCATTAGACCAGCAATAAAAGGTGATGTGAATAGCGACTGCACTGCTAACATTGTATTCCATGAAATATTGGAATTGGCACATGCAAGTTAATTGATGGGCTCCTTATTTTTTTGATTTTGATTGGATAAAAGGTTAGTTGATGTTTGTATGATTCATGATTTTATGTATTTGTATTTAATACAGTTATAGTTTTTGAGTACTATAAATTGAATAGTAAGAAATTTTTTTTGGTGCTTAAGTTAACTTAGTAAATTATTTATAATTAGATGATGTATGTTTTATTTTAAATACTAATAATACTTATTCTTTATAGTAAATATTATTAAAGCATGGATAAAGGTGCAACAAGGTATACTTGTTCTGTGGGAAATGTAAAAAGAGTACTGGTTCGAATCATGGAGATACTTTTACATGTAACTACTGTGGTGTTGTGGTCTTATTTTATCCGCTCATTAGGCCTTCTGACCATTCAAATCAAAAGTATGGTTTTAAAAGGAAATTGAACTTACAGTTCAAAAGTGGATTCAAAACCATTAGAAAAAAAAAGAGAGGGGGATATTGCTTTTCCTTTCTAATGGTTCA
>JAESVK010053138.1:0-11907 GCA_017140935.1 Hamamelis virginiana | reverse complement strand
TTCTGCCGTTTCTGGAACGAGCACTTCTTCTCTTGCTTTATGGCATTCTCGCCTTGGTCATGCATCTGTTTCTAGGGTTAAACAACTAGTTTCTAGGGGTTTGTTGGGTTCTGTTTCAAATAAGAGTTTTGATTGTATGCCTTGTCAATTTGGCAAACAAACTGCTTTACCTTTTAATAACAGTGTTTCTCATGCTATTTCTCCTTTTGATCTTATTCATTCTGATGTATGGGGTCCTTCTCCCATTACTACACAGGGAGGGTCACGTTATTTTGTTATTTTTGTGGATGATTTTTCTCGATATACTTGGATTTATCTCTTCAAAAATCGTTCTGAACTTTATCAAATATATCGTGATTTTACTAAAATGATTGAAACATAGTTTTCTAAACCCATCAAAGTTTTTCGATCTGATAATGCCCAAGAATATAAAGCAAATGAATTTCTTGATATTCTACATCAATTTGGTACTCTTCCTCATTTTTCTTACGCTGGTACATCTCAGCAAAATGGCAGAGCTGAGCGCAAACTTAGACATATTCTTGATGTTGTTCGTGTTACCACTATTGCTGCTTCCACTCATTCTCACTTTTGGGGGGAAACTGCTCTCACTGCCGTTTACACCATCAATCGGTGTCCTTCTCCTATTGTTCAAAATCAAACTCCTTATGATCTGCTGTTTGGTTCTTCTCCATCCTATGACTTACTTAGAGTCTTTGGATGTGTCTGTTTTGTTCTTCTTCAAGATCATGAATGAAATAAACTTCAGTCTCGTTCTCGATCATGTTGTTTTCTTGGGTATGGAATTGGTCAAAAAGGTTATAGGTGTTATGATCCAATCAGTAAACGTCTTCGTGTTTCTCGACATGTGATCTTTTGGGAACACAAAATGTTTTACAAACTGCCTCATGTCACTGTTTCCTCTGTTTCCTCTGTTGATCCTATTCCTGATCTCTTTCCTACTTTTTCTGAGGAGTCTCCCCCTTCTACTCCTGATATACCTTCTAATGCGTCTGATGAGCCTATAGCACCGATCTTCGACGAGCCCACTGATACTGTTCCAGTTGTGGATCCTGCTGGTCCTTCTGACCCTCATGCACCTCGCCGCTCTCATCGGGTAACTACACTTCCTTCTCATCTTCGTGACTTCCACTGCTTTTCTGCTCTTGCCTCTCTCCAGGAACCTCAGACTTTTCGTGAGGCTTCCTCTAACCCTTTATGGCAACAAGCTATGAAAGAAGAGTTGGATGCATTACATAAGACAAGAACATGGGATCTGGTTGATCTTCCCTCTGGTAAATCTGCTATTGGTTGTAAATGGGTTTATAAGATCAAGACTCGGTCAGATGGTACTATTGATCGCTACAAGGCTCGTCTTGTTGCCAGGGGTTTTACTCAGGAGTATGGGATTGATTATGAGGAGACTTTTGCTCCAGTGGCTCGACTTTTTTCTGTCAGGACTCTTATTGCCATTTCTGCAGCTCGCAAATGGCCACTCTTTCAGATGGATGTCAAAAATGTTTTTCTTAATGGTGAACTCTCAGAAGAAGTCTATATGAAGCTTTCTCCTGGTTTTTCTCACCCTCCGGGGTTTCCTCATAGAGTATGTCGACTACGGCAAGCACTTTATGGTCTTAAGAAAGCTCCTCGAGCCTGGTTTGCCAAATTCAGTTCTACTATCTCTCAGCATGGTTTTTCAAGCAGTTCTTTTGATACAGCTCTTTTTCTGAGACGGTCTGATCATGGCATCACTATTCTACTATTGTATGTCGATGATATGATTATTACAGGTGATGATATGCAGGGTATTCAGGATCTAAAGCACTTTCTTGGTCGACAGTTCGAAATGAAAGATCTTGGTCCTCTTAATTACTTTCTTGGTCTAGAAATTTCTTCTTCTACAGATGGTCATTATCTTACTCAGGCCAAGTATACTTCAGATCTGATTTCTCGAGCCAGTATCACTGATAGCAAGATAGTCGACACCCCTACAGAGTATAACTGTCGCCTCAATTCTCATGATGGCGAATCTCTATCTGATGCTACTCTTTACAGACAGCTTGTTGAGAGTCTAATTTATCTCACTGTTACTCGTCCTGACATTTCCTATGCAGTTCATGTAGTCAGTCAGTTTATGGCTGCACCTCGATCTCCTCATTATGCTGCTGTTCTCAGGATTCTTCGATATCTGAAAGGCACCATTTTTGATGGACTTCACCTTTCTTCCCATTCTTCATTAACGCTTCAGGCATATTCAGATGCAGATTGGGCAGGTGTGTAGACATCCATTTTTTACCATGAGTATGGTCATGAATGGTTGCCCATGATTAGAGGTGAAATAGGGTGTCAAAACCCTAAGTTGCCAGTTTTACCCTTTGTGGGTAATTAGGTAGAGGTCATTATCACATGTAAGTTTTTAGGTCAGATTGAGTCGGTTCATTTTTTGCACTAAGTTTTTAGAGAGTCTAGGAACATCCCTGCAAAATTTCATGACATTCTGAGCCAGGCTTGATATAAAATAAGGCTTTTTGTGATTGAAGGGCAGTTTTGTCCTTTGAATCACAAAAGCCCTGAATAACTGTCGATCTTGTCTCGAATGGTCTCAAGGCTTTGGCATAGATATTTAAAGTGTGTTTTGTAGCTAAGTTGATCAATGGCAAGGTCAGTTGAGCCTTCTGGCTCATGATTGGCTCTTGAAGCTCGAAAGGCCCTTTCAAAGCCCAGATTAGGGTTTCAACCGAAAGCGACCGGGATTCGATATTTTTATCAAACCAAAGCCTTCAAAGGCTTCAAAACACTTTCCTAAAACATTTTAAAACTTGTTTCAAGAAGAAGAAATGATTTCGAAAGTAATCGGTTAGCAAATTTCAAAACCCTAATTTGGGCCCTGCAGGCTCTAAACAGCTAATCGGTCGAATTTTTCCTAAACCTTTGATCTTGGTCAATGCATTTTCACTTCAAACACTTCTTAAAACATGGAGAATCGAATCACGATCGTTTCGACGCTTGAATCGTCAAATTTGGACTTAAAACGGGCCCAACGAGCCTGCACGTAGTGTAAAATAATGAAATCCACTCTGTTCCACATCGGAAAAATGAAAAGCTTGCTATAGCTTTGTGAACCTATAAATAGAGGACCCTGAAATCAGTTACAACACACAGAATAAGCTTTAGAGAATTAGCTTGGAGAGTAGAGGCTTGAGCAATTGCACAAGCTTCCCCGATAGCACTCTAGCTTAAGTTTTAAAATTTTTGAGGTCCTTAGAGTCCTTGGAGAGAAGGATTGGAGCTTGAGGAGAAGGCTTGAAGCAAGGAGGCAGAGAAAGAGGTTACTTTTTTTTGAAGAGCGTATGTCTCTTTTATAGTTTTCTTTTTATTAGTATGCATAGGATTTAGTTTATTAGTATGCATGATAGGTTAGGGATTACTTTATTAAAATAGTTTTCCTTTTTTATTTTTTTATTTTTTTATATTGTTAATATTAGGTTTGTATTTTAATTATGTCTTGTTTGAATAATATGATTTGTGTTCGAGGGAGCATGCAAAGGTAAGTCCCTTCCCCTTGTGATGAAATTGATTGTTTTCAAGCATGATTATTTTGATATATCATATTAGGTCGCATATTAGGCCATTTTCATTTTTTTAATTCTTTTATTTTATGGGTTTTAAACCCACTTTTTGATTACTTATAAATCTGTCCATGGATTTAAAGTAACTTAAAAGTGTATTAAAACTCACTTTTTAGGCCAAAATCAACATAGAAACATGCCTAGGTTCACATAGAATAATTAGATTGCATTTAGGACACTTTCATGCATTATTTATACTATTGATGATATTTTTTTAATTTATTTTCCAGAAATTCCAGCATGCATATTTTAATGTTTTAGGTATTTAGACTAACCTAGGATTAGCTAGAAACCCTAGGATTAGGGGGATCACTTGATCCCACTTAAGACTATCCTTTGTTGTAAGAATTTTTATAGTAATAGAGTTCTACTTGGTTTAGGATTCTACTTTGAGAAGAGTCCTAAAATTTTGAAAGTATTTAAAACGGAATGAAATTCCATCTTTTATACAAAGAAAAGTGTTTTGATCAAATCCAAACTCTCGAAGCTAGAGTTCTACTTGGTTTAGGATTCTACTTCGAGAAGAGTCATAAAATTTTGAAAGTATTTAAAACGGAATGAAATTCCATCTTTTATGCAAAGAAAAGTGTTCTGATTAAACCCAAACTCTCGAAGCTAGAGTCCTACTTGGTTTAGGATTCTACTTCGAGAAGAGTCCTAAAATTTTGAAAGTGTTTAAAACGGAATGAAATTCCATCCTTTATGCCAAGAAAAGTGTTTTGATCAAATCCAAACTCTCGAAGTTAGAGTCCTAGATAAGATAGAATTCTTTTGGCTATATGGTTCATTACAATAGGAGAGTCCTAAGGTAATCGAACTACGTGGACTTTGATCTTTGTCAAGCAATTGATAAGGTACGTAGGCAGTCAGGGCGCAAGTCCAATCTTAGGTTGACTTCTAGTCTCCTAAGACCATTAGGATTGTGTATATTTTCATACTACATATTATTATTATATATTATATATCATATTTTGTGATTGATTAGATAACTAGGATTGTTTTGAAAAGATTTTGATAAAGCCCAAACTTAATTAGGAGACCTTTAATTAGGGCGAGGTGGGTGCCTACAAGGAGATCCTTGGAACCTTCCCACTTCGTAACCTAGCCCCCGAATCCAACTTTGATTTGAAAGACCATGCTTTTCCAAAATATGGGGTCAATGTTTTATTGAAAATAAAACTCTTTTTTGTGGTTTCCTTGTTCCCTAAAAATAAGGTGGCGACTCCTAGTTTTTTACAAACTCTTATCCCTTTTTCAAAAAACCCTATCTTGAGTGGATAATAGAGAAGGATAAATGTGGATAATAGAGAAGGATAATAGACAAGGATAAATCGAGAAGGATAAACATCATCCATAATCCACTCAAGATAAACATCACCCCCAAGAGTGAACGAGAGAGGCCTCCCGATCCAGGTTGGCTGGTTCACAGACTGGCGACTCCGCTGGGGATGTCGAGGGCTAAACTCCAATTAATTATTTTTGGGCTTTTCAATTTCTTAATTAATAAAATCAATCACTTGCATTTGTATGACTGTGTGACTTCAATTCCTGCATTGTGTGCGCATTGACTCTGCATGTTTAGGACGTTGTATGCTATAGCCAACGATGAGCCTAGCCCTGGGCCCGGTTTCTTTGACTCTCGGGTTCCATGTATGCGAAAGCCATCACCCTTCTTGCCAAGTACCTTCGGGTATATCAAACGGATCAATCACGTACTGTTGGACCCACGCGGCATTCCTGATGTCACATGTGGTTAGGTATATCGATTGGACCGAGCGAGTAAGGGACACTTATCCTACCCTTTGCATTAGTCCATATAGACTGTCTTTCTAGGACACATACCCTACGTCACTTTTTGGCACACTATTGTAATGTTATGCTGCCGGATTTACCCCCCGATTTTGTCTGAGCCATGATTGTGAAATGTGTAGAACCACTAGGACCTGGGATTGTAGGTCTAGACCTTATAAAATGCCCTAAACTCTTAAGGGAAGTGTCTCTAAAGAGTTAAGGTACTTGATGAGGGCTTAGTACCCTACATATCCTTGGACTTAGGCCCGTGGTAGTGTTATGCTGTCCGAATAGTGATGTCCGTTTATAGGCCTTAGGTGAGTTTGAGGTGTGGGTTTTAGGCCCATACTCTTTGCATGGAAGGTATAGGCCTGCAATAAGATTGAGATGTGAGTTTAGGAGTTTTTGATGAAATTCTTGCTGGGGCTTTAGGCCCATCTTCATAGGATAGAATGTGAGAGTGTTTGAGGTGAGATTTGTGTGGGCTTTAGGTCCATGGTCTAGAGTAGGATCCTTAAGTCTGCACCTTCGATGAATACTCTTAACCCATAAGGAAAGTGTCCTAAAGGTTGGGGTAGTTTCCAAAGGTATAGTCCTTATCCCTTCTTTGTTCCTGGGCCCGGGCCTATTGTTGTGTTTTGCTACCTAGTGGTTGTGCCCATTTGTGGGCCTTGTGGTTAGGAAGTAATCCTTGTGCTGGCCTTAGGCCCATGATCTCGAAAGTTTAGTGGTCCTTGACCATTATTCATCTTTGTTTGGGGTACCCATCGGAAGTATAATCCTTATACCCTTCAGCTCTTCAATTACCCCGATGGTAGGGTTATGCTGCCAAATTTTCCTCAATTGCCCATACATGTTTGAGCAAGATAAGTGTAGAACCCATAGATTGTAGGGCAATTAGGTCTATTCCTCTTTTACCTTTGGGAAAGTCTTATACGAGATTAGAGTATCAATCAGGAGCTTGCCCCATTGTCTGTTGGCCTTGGCCCATTGTAGTGTTATGCTATCAAGTGATCCCTATATGTCTGTGGACCTTGTAGAGAGAGAAAGTGAGAATTGCGCGTGTTTTAAGCCCATATTCTATAGGCCTGTTCATTCTGAGTGTCTTTACTAGAGGCTTCTTTCCCTAGGATTCTCTAGTCTACCTCACGTGCTTTTGGTGTGAACCTTCATCCTTTTCAAAGGAATGTCCTAGAAAGAAGGGGTTTTGCGAGTTTTATGAAATATTATTCTTTTTCAAAAAGCAATCATGGGGCTTTAAATTGATTTCAAAATTTTCTTCTCTTTTTAGAGCATTCTAGCTTGGATCGTTGGCTCTAGTGGGCCTGGATTAAGTATTGATTCATTTGATGATTTCGATATGGCTAACAATGATGAGGTTTCCCCTACTGCTGCTGCCGTAATCATGTCCTCCAAGGAAAGAATGGAAGCCTTAGCTCAAATGGCCGAAGATTCCCTAGCCCTAAAAGTAACCCAAGATCTATCTGAAAAGAATGGGGCTGAAATAGAAGAATCATCCCTTAAGCCTAAGCCCATCTTTGAATCCGTTAAGCCCGTGGACCTGGATAAAAACCCTAAAACCAAAAATCCTTCATACCTCGCTAAAGAGCCTATTCTCCTGAATAGTAGGATTGAAGCCCTGGAAAAAGCCCTTAAAGGATTCCGAAAGTTTGATGACTTGATGGACATGACCTCACTCTCCTTATTCCCAAAAGCCAGCTTACCCAGCCACTTCAGGATACCGGAATTGGAAAAGTTTGATAGCATGGGTTGTCCTAAGATCCATTTGAAGATGTATGTGAGAGCCATGCATCCCCGTGGGGCTGATGATGAGTTACTAGCCCAAATGTTTCATGAGTCACTTGCCGGATCTGCTTTGAAATGGTTCTTACATTTGGATGAGTCTAAGATAAAGACATGGGAGGACATTTGCATTGAGTTTATTAGCCACTACCAGTACAATACAGAAATTGATGTCACTCGTCATGATTTGGAAACAACCAAGCAAGAACCCTATGAGACCTTCTCAGCTTTTATTATGAGGTGGAGGGTTAAGGCATCTCAAATGATCAACCGACCAGCCGATGAAGAACAAATCCAGATGGTACTCAAGAGCTTATTACCCATCTATCACAAGTATCTGTTCGTACAATACTTCCCCAATTTTAAAGCTCTTGTTGGGGTTGGAACCCAAGTCGAAGACGCCCTTGTTAAAGGAGCTATCAAAGTTGAACAACCTTGTAAAAGACAGCGAACCACTTTGGATGAAGGGTCAAGCGATGAAGTCAATACCATTATCCTACCTACATTGCCTTCACATCAATCTCACCAGTTTACCAAACTTTGCAAACCCTTAGATCAAGTCCTCAAGATATTGAAAGATCAAAACCTTTTGCAACCCCTCGAGCCAAGGCCTTTCCCTAAGTCCATACCCAAATCCTTCAAGGGAGATGAGTACTGCAATTTTCATCAATACCCGGGCCATTCGACCAACCAGTGTTACCGCCTTTGCCATGAAATCCAAGATCTGATTAACCGCAAAGTTGTCTCACCATCCAATTTCTCCAATTAGTTAGCTTGAGCCCACCACCGCACCCTTTTCTAATGGATCCCTTGACGGAGAACCTTAGTGAAAGCCCATGAAAGATGAAGAGCTGTTTCTGCCGAGTAGTAGCTTATAAGATTTTGTTTGTGCTTTCTTTGAGTAGTGTAGGATTTCAGTTTGCATTTTCAATAATAAGTGTTTCCTTAGCCCGCTTGTGGGACTAGGGTGATCCGTTGTTTAGGATTTCTTTGTTTTGTCATTTCCCTTCGAGTTCAAAAAGAAAAAAAAAAAGATTCTCTTCTTCATCTTCTTTGCATTATTTTCCTATGTGAATGTTTATGGCATGGATATAAATCTTAAGAAAAATGTCTTTCTGGAGCTCGTTGAGCAAAGGAATATGGGACAATCAACCTACATGAATTAATTGAAATCAATTGTTTAGGGACAAATGACTTGTCTAAGATATTTAAGATTGGGCCAACAATTTTCTCACAAGGAAAAAAGAAATTAATTCGGCATCATGCTTAAAGCAAACTTGTGAAACTTTTAAGTTTAGAGACAATATATCCTGCGACAGCCTCATTGTGGTGTGACTACCTGTCATTCATTCTGAAGATAGATAAAGAAAAGTCAAGAAAGATGAAGCTGAAGAGATGAAATAGGATGGATTAGTAACTAGGGGCTGATTCTTCCCAAATCGAATTAACCCATAGTATACTCATAGTCAGGAAAGATCGTGAAGATTTGGAAAAGTTTTAATAGAAAAGATTAGATCATGCGATGAAGATTCAATGGTGGGGCTCCTCCCAAAGAATAGGGCTTAAAAAAAAAAAAAAAAAAAAAAAAAAGAAGAAAAAAGAAGTAGAAATGATTGGCATTTGAAGCCACTCAAGAAAAAGAAAATATGGTACACCGGGGCTTAGAAAAAGAAGAGGAGTTAGTACCAAGAAGAAAGTTCGAACCAAGATGTGAAGTCTCTACACCATTAATTGAGCGCTATCAAGCGGGACTATTTGTCTTTAGATTTAAAAGAGGATTAAGTTTGCTCATCTCATCCATTTAGGAAAAAAAAAATATATATATATGAAAAGCTCGCTAGGTAGAAAACCTGAAAGGGCTACCTAGGCAAAAATTAAGGCATAAAAAAAAATCAAGCCCACTAGGTAGAAAACCTGAAAGGGCTGCCTAGGCAAAAGTTAGGGCATTCAAAAAAAAAAAATCAAGCTCGCTAAGTAGAAAACCTGAAAGGACTGCTTAGACAAAAGTTAGAGCAACCAGAGAAAGGAAGTGTTATGAACTACGAGGACCTGATTCTCTACAAACATCAAACAACTTGTCACAGTTTTTTCAAAATATACATCAAAGTGGAGATACGTAGGTAGCCCCTAAAGTTACATTGGGTGCGGTCCAATTCTTGTGAAAACACTAAGTGTTGAGTTCAAAATTAATTTATCATGGGCAATTAGTTTGAAACTAAATAAATTGAAGACATTTAATTCATAAGGGTAAATAATATCTTGAAATTTATGGACATGCCATTAACATCCTGCTGCTTCTTTGTTTCTCGCCATTTTGGGAAGTTTGTCACTTCCTAAAATTTCTTGTGTAGCTTTCTTTTAGGTATTACTTGTTTGAAAAGTTTTACCTTCGTGAGGATGTTTATGTCCCTAATGTTTTGTTCTTTCTTTAAATTCCAAAATCTAGTGATATTTGGTGGAATTGGTGAAATCATTTGACATGAGCTTAGCTAAGAATCTCTAACAAGGCCCATTGCTTGAGCCTTTCTCGAATCCTTTTTGAACCCTATAACCATGTGGTTGAACCCGTTTGGAATACCCCTTACCCATTGTTGAATATTCATTGGTTTTGACAATCCCATCCATTTGATCAAGATACATAAGCCGGTTTGCTTGACCATCCAGAACGAAAGCTATCAGAATTCGATGAACCATTGCAACTATTGAAGTGGCATGCAAGATGTATTTTAGGTTGACACCGAGGGAAGTGCGAGTATAATCCAAGGAAGGGATGCACATCATTACGTTTGAAGAAGATACATAAGGTTATGAACCCCAAAAGATGTAGCCATCAGAATCAGAGTTGATATTGACTTTACGTCCCACTTTGCGATCAAAGGATTCAAGCCGAAGTGCTTAAACATAATCTTCATACTTCAGTTTTTTATAAACTTTTCTCAAAAAATGTTTTTGAAAGCCCTCTTGGTTGTTTTTGAAAATGAGTGATATATGTGAACTACTTGTGTCAGTCCCCCTCTCTTCAAAGGTACTTTTACAGTATCTGCATTAGAAGGTTCTTAAGTTGGGCTTCTTTGCCATAGGTACCCCAATGTTGAAGTTAGGTTTCCTTGTCATAGGTACCCTGGTGTCGAGGTTCGGCTTCCTTGTCATAGGTACCCTAGGGTCGAGGTCAGGCTTCCTTGTCATAGGCATCCTTCTGTTGAAGTTAGTCTACAATATAAGAGTTGGTTGATTAGAAAAAGAATTGATATTGATAAGTTAGAATAACTTTTAAGGATGGAATTGTTGGCATGTGAAATTAGTGCATAGAATGATGGGTTTGAAACCTAGACTAAGCGTAACACTTGTGTTTAAAAATGAAAGTGTAGCATAGAGTGATGTTGAAAACTATCATTATATGTATTAGTTTATGTGTCATATAATTTAATACCTTAAGAGTTTATAATAACTTAGCATTATTAAGGATTTTGAATCCCTTTGTCATAAGGAATGTAGTTGGAAAGAAAATCCCAAGGAAATGAGTTTTGAAAATGCTTTATCAAAAAGCTTGAAGGTATGCTTAGTTGAAATTGATTTTTGAAATAAAACTTTCTTAGTAGCATGGAAATGTCACTAGAAAGAATAGTGTTTTTTGAAAAAACATTAAGCATTACTTTTCTGAGATTTTTATCAAACATTTGATATGCACACATTTGAAATAAGTTTTGAAAACTTGTCATGATATGATGAAATCATTTTAGAAAATTATCAAAGTCAATGGAATCATGACATGGAAATTTGCTTTTGAAGGTGGAATTTTTCCTTCCATAAAATTTGGTCAAATACTTGGTGTGCATACATTTGAGACATGTTTTGGAAACTTGTCATAATGTGTGAAACTTATTTGAATCATGACATGAGAAATTGGATTTGAAAAATCAAAATTTTATTTTCTTGGAAAATTTTATCAAATACTTGATGGGCATCATTTTAAGCTTGTAAAGCAAGATAATAGAGCTCCCAAGTTCTTCCAAATACATTCCTCATGAAGGGGAATGATAAACCAAAACTCATAGAATAGATTTTGAGCTAGAATACCATAGAATTTGGGGATAGAAGATAGGAGTATGAGTTTACCTCTTGTCGTGAATGGGAAGATAGAAAAGATGAGCTTGAAGCTCTAACAACACTCTTGAGTTAGTTTCGTCATCTAGAAAGCCTTGTATTGGTTAGGTGTTTAAAGAGTGGATACCTCTTGTTAGTTAAGAATTTGAAGATATGATGGAGAGTTGAAAAGATTTGGAAAATGGGTGTAAATCCCAAATGCAAGGATCTAGAGATGAATCCTAGTTTTGATCTAAGGATTGATGTGTAAAATATCTTAGAGAGTAATTGGAAGTAGTTTGAATAGATGAAAGCCAATTTGGATTGATGAGAAAAAGTGAATGAAATTAACATGGTTAATATTGATGATAGTTTACAAGAGAATGATGTGAGATAATGATTTGGAAATGATGAGCGTGTAGGCAAAGCCCATATTTGACATATGGCATTCAGAATAAGAATTTTGTTAAGTGAAGTCCGTATTTGACATATGGCGAAGTCCATATTTGACATATGGCAAAGCCCATATTCGACATATGGCAAAGCCCATATTTGACATATGGCATTCAGAATAAGAATTTTGTTAAGTGAAGTCCATATT
>JAESVK010053136.1:0-14071 GCA_017140935.1 Hamamelis virginiana | reverse complement strand
CCGGGTTGCCACCCTGACGCCAACACCCCTCCTCAAGAAGCCAATCCCTACAATCGCGGTTGCTCGAGCCACAATCAATGCCGCAAAAAACCTTCCTATTAAAAGAATTGGACGTACAATTCAAAATAAAAAGGAAAGGATTACCTTCATTGTGGAGCTCAGGAAAAATAAGTGTTGTTCTTAATGGTTATTAACTCCCCACGGATGCTAAGGGAACCAAATTCCCTCATCGTATTCTTGTTTCATTGCTCTTTGTCATGAGATCCAATACGCCAAAATCTATACAATAAGTTTAAGCTTTTTCCATATCGAAATTTGTAATGGTTTTCAATACTTTTATGGGATGTTTTTAAAGATTGTATTCATTTCAAATTTTGAATTAATAATCTTGTTTTTGAATCTATATGTATATATAGTTTGTTTTCTTTCATTTTTCTTTTTTTTATTGCTAATTAATTTTGAATTAATCTTATCATTTCCTCAAGCTTATTTCCATTCGAAATAATTTCTTGTTTATTAATTTTTTTGATATGTTCTGAAAAAGTGTTGTGAGAAGGACAATGGTGCATGGATGCATGGCAAGAAGAGTTTATGGTCTATATCGGAATTCATGATCTATCAAATCCATTAATAGTTGATTTCATATCTTCACTTAAGTCCAGATTTGATTGAGATCTTCTTTATCGATCATTTCTCTCTCATCATCTAGATCTTAATATCATCAATTCACGTTTTTGGAGGCGAGGTGTTTGTATCAGGGGTTTTTTTTTTAGGTATTGCATATTAAAAATAGTTGGGAAATTTTCAAAAATATTATCAAGTTTTAAGAAATGACAAGTATAAACCCATATTTTCACTATTGCCGAAAATGAAATGTCGTTCTTTGGACTATTTTTCCCTTTTAACGATCAGATTTTCAAAAATATTTCAAAAATTTTCTTGTACATAATACCCAAAAAAATGTTGAATACCCAACTTCCTTAGTAATACCTAATACCCAAGCTTACATATAATACCCAAACTTACATATAATACCCATTACATGTTTTACAAAGAATACCCATACTTATTGAAGAAAGACTTGTGTCTTTGTATATTGAATGTATTGAAATACATGTATAAACGGAGGCTTATATAAGCAAATACAATATAAGGAAACTAAGTAAGAAAGGAAACTAACAGCTAAGAAGTTGACTGTGTATATTACACAGCTATACAATTGCTATACTAACAGCTATACAATTCTAACATCCCCCCTCAAACTCATGGTGGTTTAAGAGAAACCATTTTGAGTTTGGAAGCTAAAGCTCGAAAAGTTCCTGGAGGAAGAGGTTTGGTGAAGATATCAGCTAACTGATCCTGAGAGGAAACAGACTGAAGTATGAGTGTACCCTGAAGCAGATGATGACGAATGAAGTGACAATCAATCTCAATATGTTTAGTACGTTCATGGAAGACATCATTGTGAGCAATTTGAATATCACTTCGATTATCACAGTGAAGTTTAGTTGCAGTGGAGCAATCAACGCCAAGATCCTGTAATAACCAACGTAACCAAATAAGTTCAGCTGTGGCAGCTGCCAGTGCTCTATATTCTGCTTTAGTGCTGGAACGAGCAACAACTGTTTGTTTCTTGCTTCTCCAAGAGATAAGAGAATCACCAAGAAGAAAGCAATATCCTGTAGTAGATCGACGATCAGTAGGATCACCTGCCCAATCTGCATCTGAATATGCCTGAAGAGTTAATGAAGAATGGGAAGAAAAATGAAGACCATCAAAAATGGTGCCTTTCAGATATCGAAGAATCCTGATAACAGCAGCATAATGAGGAGATCGAGGTGCAGCCATAAACTAACTGACTACATGAACTGCATAAGAAATGTCAGGACGAGTAACAATGAGATAAATTAGACTCCCAACAAGCTGTCTGTAAAGAGTAGCATCAGATAGGGGTTCGCCATCATGAGAATTGAGGCAACAGTTATACTCAATAGGGGTGTCGACTATCTTGCTATCAGTGATACTGGCTCGAGAAATCAGATCTGAAGTATACTTGGCCTGAGTAAGATAATAACCATCTGCAGAAGAAGAAATTTCTAGACCAAGAAAGTAATTAAGAGGACCAAGATCTTTCATTTCGAACTGTCGACCAAGGAAGTGCTTTAGATCCTGAATACCTTGCGTATCATCACCTGTAATAATCATATCATCGACATACAAGAGTAAAATAGTGATGCCATGATCAGACCGTCTCAGAAAAAGAGCTGTATCAAAAGAACTGGGGGAAAAACCCTGCTGAGAGATAGTAGAACTGAATTTGGCAAACCAGGCTCGAGGAGCTTGCTTAAGACCAAAAAGTGCTCGCCGTAGTCGACAGACTTTGTGAGGGAACCCCGGAGGGTGAGAAAAACCAGGAGTAAGCTTCATATAGACTTCCTCTGAAAGTTCACCATTAAGAAAAACATTTTTGACATCCATCTGAAAAAGTGGCCATTTGCAAGCTGCAGAAATGGCAATAAGAGTCCTGACAGAAGAAAGTCGAGCCACTGGAGCAAAAGTCTCCTCATAATTAATCCCATACTCCTGAGTAAAACCCCTGGCAACAAGACGAGCCTTGTAGCGATCAATAGTACCATCTGACCGAGTCTTGATCTTATAAACCCATTTACAACCAATAGCAGATTTACCAGAAGGAAGATCAACCAAATCCCATGTTCCTGTCTTATGTAATGCATCCAACTCTTCTTTCATAGCTTGCTGCCATAAAGGGTAAGAGGAAGCCTCACGAAAAGTCTGAGGTTCCTGGAGAGAGGCAAGAGCAGAAAAGCAATGGAAATCACGAAGATGAAAAGGAAGTGTAGTTACCCGATGAGAGCGGCGAGGTGCATGAGGGTCAGAAGGACCAGCAGGATCCACAGTTGGAACAGTATCAGTGGGCTCGTCGAAGATCGGTGCTGGAGGCTCATCAGACACAGTAGAAGGTATATCAGGAATAGAAGGGGGAGACTCCTCAGGAAAAGTAGGAAAGAGATCAGGAATAGGATCAACAAAGGAAACAGAGGAAACAGTGACATGAGGCAGTTTGTGAAACATTTTGTGTTCCCAAAAGATCACATGTCGAGAAACACGAAGACGTTTACTGATTGGATCATAACACCTATAACCTTTTTGACCAATTCCATACCCAAGAAAACAACATAATCGAGAACGAGACTGAAGTTTGTTTCGTTCATGATCTTGAAGAAGAACAAAACAGACACAACCAAAGACTCTGAGTAAGTCATAGGATGGAGAAGAACCAAACAGCAGATCATAAGGAGTTTGATTTTGAACAATAGGAGAAGGACACCGATTGATGGTGTAAACGGCAGTGAGAGCAGCTTCCCCCCAAAAGTGAGAAGGAGTAGAAGCAGCAATAGTGGTAGCACGAACAACATCGAGAATATGTCGAAGTTTGCGCTCAGCTCTGCCATTTTGCAGAGATGTGCCAGCACAAGAAGAATGAGGAAGAGTACCAAATTGATGTAGAATATCAAGAAATTCATTTGCTTTATATTCTTGGGCATTATCAGATCGAAAAACTTTGATGGGTTTAGAAAACTGTGTTTCAATCATTTTAGCAAAGTCACGATATATTTGATAAAGTTCAGAACGATTTTTGAAAAGATAAATCCAAGTATATCGAGAAAAATCATCCACAAAAATAACAAAATAACGTGACCCTCCCTGTGTAGTAATGGGAGAAGGACCCCATACATCAGAATGAATAAGATCAAAAGGAGAAATAACATGAGAAACACTGTTATTAAAAGGTAAAGCAGTTTGTTTGCCAAATTGACAAGGCATACAATCAAAACTCTTATTTGAAACGGAACCCAACAAACCCCTAGAAACTAGTTGTTTAACCCTAGAAACAGATGCATGACCAAGGCGAGAATGCCATAAAGCAAGAGAAGAAGTGCTCGTTTCAGAAACGGTAGAAGCAGAGAGGCGAGAAGAAGGGAGATGAAGAGAGACGAGCTCAAACAGCCTTCCGACCTTACGGGCGGTCCCAACGATCTGCCCCGTCTGAGAATCCTGCACAACAACACCAGTAGAAGAAAAGGTTAAAGAAAAACCAAGTTCAGTAAGTTGCCCAACAGATAAAAGATTATGAGTAAGGTTGGGAATCTGATAAACATTGGAAACAGATAAAGCTGGTGTAGAGATAGTACCAAGGTGAGAGACAGGCATAGGAGAACCATTGGCAGTGTATATGGTAGGAAGAGAAGTGGTAGTGTGTAGATAGAACATCAGTAGAAGAAGTCATATGATTGCAGCAAGCAGAATCAAGTAGCCATGTAGGAGAATTACCTGATGTCGTAGAAAGAGCAGTGTTGGATGCACTGGAAGATAGAAGATGAACCTGATTAACCATATCCTGTAAATCTTCCATAGATAGTGATGAAGTAGATCCAGACGCAGAATGAGAATCGACAGCAGATAATTCAGACTGAGTCAAGGCAGCAGTGTTCTGAAGAATACGCTGACGAGTGTAACAAGCTTCAACAGAATGACCTTTGTTCTTACAGAAACTGCAAATAATAAGAGGCTTCTTGTTGTTGTGCCGTCTGGAATTATTCCCCTTTCCTCTTGAAACATAAGTAGAAGAACCTGCAGAAGGCAAAACAGGAGTAACAGTCTGTGGAACAGAGGCTAGAGTAGCAAGAACCATAGTCTGAGAGATGGGTTCAGTCTGAAGACGTGTCTCATCATCAACTAACTCATGAATTGCTTGAGATACTGTTGGTAAAGGATTCTGATGTAGAATATGACTTCTGGCGGATTCAAACTCATCACGGAGGCCCATCAGAAACTGAAACAGTCGTCCTTGTTCACGGTGAACGTAAACCAATTTGGCGTCAGCAGAATTAGAGATGACTGGTTCAGATGCAGTTAATTGATCCCAAATAGATTTCATCCGACTGTGGTATACAGTGATGCGCTCACCTGGTTCCTGATGAATCTGATAGAGTTTGCATGTGAGCTTAAAATTGCGTGCACCACTCGGTCCAGCATACCGAGTAACAAGTAAATCCCAGACCTCTTTTGCAATATCAAGATTGCCAAACTCATCAACAATGGAGGGAATAGAAGTATTGCGAAACCACGTGATGATTTGATGATTAGCACTTTCCCAATTCTCCACTCGAATGGCATAGGCAGAATCAGTTTCTTTTTCCTCTTTGGCTGGGATAGGACGGTCACCAGAGACATAAAGCCACAACTTGCGGCCTTTGAGATAACTACGCATGGCTTGAGACCACTGAACAAAGTTATCTCCATCAAAAATAACATGAATAGGACGAGAGATCTCATCATGAGGCATATCTAAATTTCAAATCGAAAAACAGACAGCAAAAATGGATTCAGGACGCGAAAATAAGTCAGAAAGCACCTGAGCAAATTTTCCGGTCAAAGTCAACGGTCAAACTGGTCAACGGTCATCGGGTCAACAGTCAATGGGTCAACGGTCAACGGGTCAGCAGGTGAGCTGACGTGGTGGCGCGGGTCGCGGGCACGGGGCGCGAGGCGCGGGTGCTGACGTGGAGCTGACGTCAGCTTGAGAAGGCTGGCGCGTGGATCTGACGCTCCGCTCGTGGATCTGACGCGCCTGCTGTTGAACGGCGCGTGGCGGCGCGTGTGGCGGTTTCCGGCGAAGTGCTTTATATCGCCGTGCTCGTCTCGACAGTGGCTACCTCTCTGTGACCTTAAACTTGAGTTTCAGGCTGACGGAGGTAGGAAATCGGTGACAAACAGGAGCTATTTCGCCGGAAAAATATGAGCAAGGTTCTGCACGGTTGCCGGATGGCCTGAACCGTGAGAGCAGCGGAAGAGAAGAGAGGTTTCAGAGAACCCGCTCTGATACCATGAAAAAAGACTTGTGTTTTTGTATATTGAATGTATTGAAATACATGTATAAACGGAGGCTTAAATAAGCAAATACAATATAAGGAAACTAAGTAAGAAAGGAAACTAACAGCTAACAAGTTGACTGTGTATATTACACAGCTATACAATTGCTATACTAACAGCTATACAATTCTAACACTTATGAAGAATACCAAGTATCCGTACAACTCAGTTCCTTACTTTTCAGGTCAAATCAAGTACTAACTTTTCTCATCAACCTATTTAAAATATTAGAAGTAAAGCATATCCAATATTGCATTTAATACCCATTTATGTACATGATACCTAATATCCAATATTTAATGTAATACACATCCTAACGCTCAATATCCAAAACAATATTTTATACATAATATCCAATTCTTTTAAGAATACCCAATTACATAAATGTTAATCCTCTTTTACACGTCAAATCAAATCTTAACCATATCTTACCATTTTCAATACATGATAAGTTCTATATAATACTCATTAAGTTAAAGAATAACCAAATTTCCATTTTACACATAATGCCCACACTTAGTGAAAAAGAATACCCAATGTTACAACTTTCACACAATACCAATAAATTTGTGAAGAATACCCAATTTTCAAAAGTTGTCTCAACTTTTAGCCGTAAATCTACAAGCATATCCAAAAATACATAATGATCCTATTAGCACATGCTAACTTTCGCGAAAGTCATCATGAAGCTCATAGGTGATTGTGAGATGCATATTTTGTAAAACTGACCATTGGATTAGATATATACTATGCATATATATGTCAGGCATACCAAAAATCACAGTATCCAACGGTTGGTTTCTCAAATATGTCACTGAGAAAAACTATGATAGTTTTCAGCGGTTAGAATTTTTTATAGTCTGTATTTTGAGATGCCTACGTCAAATCATTATAATTTTTTACAAATGTGACATCCATAACAAGGCATCTAATCAAACTGTCGGTTTTTCAAAATATGCATCTCACAATTCCTTATGAGCTTCATGCTGACTTTCGCAAAAGTCAACACATGCTTACTAGACTAGGGCACTCCAAAAATATTGCCAAGTTTGGGTTCTTGGATGGTGATGATGCTGAAAAACTGTCCACCAGCAAATATCTTTGTACCTGCAAAGAGGAGAAAAAAGAGAGTCGTAGGTGAGTCTTGGACACCGGTGTGGTGCCAGCCAAGGCCCTCCGACGACCAAGTCAGGCGAATGGAAGTCGATATAATGTATGGAGATTAAGAGTATATAGAGAGTTTAGAAAGGCGGTTGCCATTTTGTTTGGCCCCCTCTTTAGGTTTACCTTAGCATGTATTATATAGCCTATGAGGGATATTATTTTGCCACGTGTCGCCTGCAGATTGGTGGGGAAAATATCCCCACTTCAGTTGCCCTCACTTTTCGAGTGGTTCCGAAGGAAGACATGAGAAAAGTATCTCTAGTTTTTTTTTTTTTTTTTATTTATTACTGATTTTTAATATTGCCATTGTGCAATATAATGCATTGTAGCATTCTCTGTTATGGGACTGATTTGTTTTTCAATGCAAGATTCCTTATAGGATTGTTTTTTTTTTTTTTGGTTCATGACTATGCTACTGTTAAGGTAGCTTTCTTGACTTTCCTTTACAGGACTTTGTCTAATGGTTGTGCTACAGGAGTGACGTACTCAGCTTTGGCCCCTTTGAGGTATTTATTTGGTGGCATTACTGCTGGAGCGACATATTAAGCTTTGTCCCCTTTGGGGTATTTATTTGGTTGCCTTGCCGCTTGAGCGATTTATTAATTAGGCATTAATTTGGAAGTCTTACCGCGGGCACGATTTATTAGCTTTTAACCCACCCTGGGGTTTTCTTATCTCGCAGAAGCGATTTGGGGCCAAATTCATTCCTTGGTGGTGCCGGCCAAAGTACATTTATGCCTTATTAACCCACCCTGGGGTTTTTCACATCTCGTAGATGCGATTTGGGCCAAACTCGTTCCTTGGTGGTGCCGACCAAGGTACATTTATGCCTCATTAACCCACCCTGGGGTTTTTCACATCTCGTAGATGCGATTTGGGGCCAAACTCATCCCTTGGTGGTGCCGGCCAAGGTACATTTATGCCTCATTAACCCACCCTGAGGTTTTTCACATCTCATGGATGGCAGGCACATCTCGTGGATGTGGTTTGTAGAATGTATTGAATTCAGAAGATGAAGAGATAAGCTCATCATTTGATTTTCTTTTCATTTTTTGAGGAAATTCGAAGATGCGGTGTGGATGAGGTGGTGCCAGCTGTGGCGGGGCTAGATGAGACGGTGCCCGCTGTGGTGGGGCACGCTTTATTAGGCCGTTTGGGTAGCCTTGTGCCTTTTGCTTTTGGTAGCTTGCATGCTGAGGTGGGACCCGCTGAGAGGGCCTGATGAGATGGGCCCCAATGAGATGGGGCTGATGGGTAAAAGCTGTGTGAATTTTTGGAGTTTCAAAGCTGCCATGCTCTATAAAGGGATAAATTAAATTGTTGTAAAGCTTTGAACACCAATCAAGCATAATACTTGGTGAGATTTGAAAAATTCATTCTGTCAACGCCATTTGCCCCCAACTCGGGGCACGACAAATGTGTATAAATTTCCTCCTTCAACACTGTTCTAGAGAGAGAAAGAATTAGATATTTAGAGGTCTCAATTTTTTCGTCGAGCAAGGACGGGATAAGCTTTGGTTAGAAATTCTTGTTTGCTCCGCCTTGAGTCACTGTATTCCTGATTGGAATATTGAGGGTGTTGCAATTTGTGTTGAAGTACAGAAGGGATGTATTAGTAATATAATCTATGCACTGACAGGATCTTTACAATATTATACAGTTTGTCACACTTGATCATGAAATCTTTAGTTGTTAGGAGAGGAGATAGTGGTATATCAATATAGTATTTAATAAAATAAATCAAAGAGCAGCGCAAAATTGATTGTACAAGAAATATTGTGGGTGCTCTATCAAATTTTAGTGGGGTTGCTAGTGTTGATTTTATAAGATCTGCAGGTGACCCATAAAATGACAAAGGTGCTTGGGAATTCGGTGGGGACAAGAGGTCCCTCTTTAATTGTCTTTTTTCTCTTTTAAGAAAAGAAAAGAACGGTGAGCATGGACATTATCTAAAACCGTGATGTGGTCTGATTGATGTTTTCAGGATTACAATTAAACTTGTATCTTGGGAATATGTTGGCTTCAAAGCCTTTCAAAGAAAAACTTAATATTTTTGCTTTCGGTGGAAAGCACTTTGAGAATTATGGTATAAGCAGGGGTTTCCCAACTACCCGTAAAAAGATGTTAGTAAAATCTTTTAGCATTTGATAAATCAATAGCCTAAGGAATTTTAGCAAATAATAAAAAGCATAGGAACGATATTACTTGAGTAACGGTTTATAAATAGCTCACACTGAACTTGGAGGTCCTGGATACATATCTCCGGTGCATATTGAGTCGCTTTCACTATAGCTGCTCCCCCATTGAGAGCTTTTTTGCTGTACTCATGACTTATTGGACCATTTGGATTTGAAGTTTGTCAGGCTGCCGTTTGTCGGGCTACCGAGCTTAATGCTTGATGGGAAGTGAGGAATTCACTCTATTAACGCAATATGCCCCCAGCTTGGAACATGGCAAACGTTTAAGCATGTTCCCTGTTTTTTAGCATGGGACACTCTATTAACGCAATATGCCCCCAGCTTGGAGCATGGCAAACGTTTAAGCATGTTCCCTGTTTTTTAGCATGGGACTGTAACAACATTAGATAGTTATGTTTGCTTTAATAGAGTATAGAGGATACTAGAAATAATCATATTGTATGGTTGCAAATATGTCAAATAGTGTATATATATATATACTTTGGCATTTGGAAATTGTAAACCAAATCCTGATTAAGAGTAGAAAATTTCAGGCTATATACATTCATGTATGCATGGCGACAAAGTATATATAACTGTATAAGGCTTAAAAATAGTATAAAGAGAGTGGGAACATGGCAGAGGCCCATGGAATTGGCAGCAAATTATGGTAGCCACAATTATATCATATGGGATGTGAGATGGGTTCCTTGCTCATATAATATTTAATATATATACAATGTAAGAGAAAGTGTGAGATAAGGATATAATGGCATATGGAAAGAATAATGTACAAGGGTTATATATATATATATTAATGCACAATAATATATAACGCATGCTTTGGGATGGAGATTGCAATAATTATATGCACATAAAATCATGGACTAAACAGATGCCAAGCATAAGAGGGAATATTGCAATATAAAACCGTGTAGCCGAGGAAAGATTTAAGAAATCAAATAATGCAAAGCATGGTGACTCATGATCACCATTTACAGTTTCAGCGTTTTGATGATTTCTATGCATTCCCCCTTCGAGCAGAAGGGATGTTGAGTGGACTGCTTTTGTCATTTTCTGGGGGCAACTAAGTACTGCTTTTAATGAAAAGCAATTTGAGAGGAGTTGTTTGGCAACTTATTTGGGGATTATATACTACATATGTAGATGATGTATCTTCATATTTTATATAATAAATGAGTGAAGCAAAGCTAGATGCAACAGTGATCAAAAGCAATAATAAGACTAAATTTTAGGGGTGCATTCACTGTGCGTGTACCGAAAAAAAAAAATCGTGTGGGGCATGCCCCATGTGACACGCTCTTCACTGCAAAGAAGCTCTGAAAATTAAGGGAACAATAATGGTGGCGCAGCCACCTATTCGGTTGGTCATTAAAATTAACCATTGAAGCGGAATTAAGATTCTTTCCGTGTAGGCCACGTAAAGGCATTGGATCGTCCTGTGATAGGATTGCTTAAATGCTCAGCTCACGCCACTGGCAGCCAATGTTGCAAGGAAAAACACATGTTAGCCCTAAGGTTTTTGACCTTATTTTGATGATAACTAAACCATACTTTTCATCTAACAAGTGGTTGAGTATTGTGCTTCCATAGATTCAAAGTTACAACTTATAGAAGCACTCATTCAAGCTTAAAGCTCTTGAGGATTCAAAGAAGCCATTTAAGAAGTTCATTTCAATCCTTGAAGATCAACTTGAAGACTTGCTCAAGCTCATGAAGACCTATTGAAGTCAAGTTGCTCTCCTTGTGATTAGGAACTCTTTGTAAGACTTCTCTCTATGATCAATTGTATATAGCTCAAAGAGAACACTATTTCATCTCATTATGCATTAGCATTCTTGCTTGAAAATGCTTTCAAAATTGGCTAAAAATGTTTTGGAAACACTTAGTTAACTTGTCCAAGTGTTTATGTTGATTTTGACTTAGAAAATTCGAAAAATTGACATTGTAACTTCCCTAGTTGACTAACCAATTTAGTCCTAGTCAACTAAGAGAAGTCCTAATGCAATGGTTTGAGAAATTCTAAGTTAGTTGACTAAGCACCCTGGTCTAGTCGACTAATAGTTTCCTAGTCGACCATTGATGCCTTGCTAGTCGACTAATGGAAGGTCCAGAGAGCATGTTTTTGATCGAAAGTTGTTAGTCGACTAACAGCCCTTGACTAGTCGACTAATCGATCCCGGATCAAAATTCCCAAAGTATTTTAAGTTGGTAGTCGACTAACTCCCCTGGTCCTAGTCGACAAACAAACCCAGATTTTGATCAAAACTAATTTTTGCTTAGCTAGTCGACTAACCCTTAGTACCTAGTCGACTAACCAAGCCCGGGAACGAAAAATGCTTTGAAAAATACCTTGTTAGTCGACTAATCAGCTTGTCCTAGTCGACTACTGGTTCTGCAAAATCAAAACGGCTCTTTTTTCTTATAGCCATTCGAACATTAAATGCTTCCCAACCACCAAGATCTTCTCCAATCAAATTCAAGATCCTCCAAACGGCCATTTGACTCTAATTTATTATAAATAGAAGTTGGATATCATTTATTGTTTACCTAGTCATTGAATCTATATTGTCTTTATATTCATTACTCTCATTTACTCACTTCTCTTTGAAAAATCCTCTGAGCTATATTTGTTTGATCTATTGAGAAGTTATTGTGCCATTTTGTATTCATTGAGCTATTTAATTTATTACAAATCAGCTTTGAGAAGCATTCATTGTGATACCCTTTATTGAATCATCTTGTATTGTGAGTTTGTAAGGGTTTTGCGAAAACTCTTGTGGGTGAGTTGTCTTCCACCTTGAAAGAAGACAAGTATAAAGGTTTCTCCACCTTGAAGGAGTTTCTTAGTGTATTAATCCTCTTGACGGAGTTCTTGAGGCGTGGATGTAGGCGGAGACCGAACCACGTTAAATCGTTGTGTTTGCTATTCTAACTCAATCTCTTTATTTCAAGCTATTTTTGATTTCTTGTTGTATTGAGATATTATTTAATCTTGCATTCTATTCATCCTTATTCAAATTTATAAAAAATTGTATCTCATTTTTAAAGTATTTTTATTTGCCTATACTCTATTCAACCCCATCTAGAGTATATTTTTGGGCCAACAACACGCATATATATATATATGTGTGTGTGTGTGTGTGTGTAAATATATATTGTGGGTAGTCACCACCGTGACCCACAGTGTTTTCACATGGTTTAAAATAATAGAAGTGGGAGTTGCCCATGCTAGCCTTTGTACTATTTTATGGGGGAAGGGGGCCTCTGCAGAAGCATGGGCATTACCGATTGCTAATTGCACCGTAAAGGGCGTGGGTGGTCGGTCCACCTAATGTCCTATGTTCAGACTTGCTCTTTTGTAAATTTGGGCTTACTCATGTGATGGGGACAGAAGTGGGACCCATGTTTTTTTTATGGACCAAAAATTGTATTAATTTTTTTTTTTTTTTTTTTTTTTTTTTTTTTTTTTTTTTTTTTTTTTGCACACTTTGAGCATAGCCTACACATAGCCGTGTATAGAAACCTATGCTCGGTTTGAAGAGAGAAGAAAGTGCTTATTGTAGTTTTCCGATTGAGTCGGTTTTGAGGTCTTAACACATAAGTTGTGTAGACATCTTTTGTATGCAGAGTTGATGGTTTCTCAACCATCGAGATGTTCATTTGAACCAAATATACCGACACAATTTGAAGCTTTACAGTATGTTCTAAATGCAACAAGCTTTACAGATTTGTGCGTGATCATGCATATGAGATATACGCAACTTTGTAGCTAAAGATGAAAAATAAGCACAGTTAAGAACTTATCTGGACCGTGCCCAACTGCTAGCAGAAACCGTGCTCTAAGAGAATTTTGTTCTCCCCATACCGAAGATAATTTCCATAAATGCAGGGGCTATCGGATTTGAAGACATCAGCTCAGAAATCTTTTTTTTTCTCATTCGATGAAAATGAATTTAGGACGAAAGTAAACTTGAAAATACCCAATATAAAAAGGTTGGGAAAGTCTGGTTCACGTGGGAGGAGAGTGAAACGGTCTGCCCATTGAGATATTTAGATGGGAGGATTAGAAAATAGAAATGGGAAGAAGACAAAATATATTAAGTGCATGTTTCCCTCTCAATAATAGGAAAGGGTTAAAAATAGAGAGGTGCACCGTCGGCGAGAGAAGGTCTGTTAGAATGAGATGGTCAGCAAAAGAATGCCGCATGATGATAAAAGCGCTGGTGGAAGACGAGGTTGCACAGGCAGGTTTAGGCGATGAGCTAGATGATACCACCATTGGGAGTAGCAGTGTGCTGAAGGTTGCTACCTTCGAGATAGTTGCAGTGGGTCAAACGGCGAAGTTGGTGAGAGATAAAAAGAAGCCGTGATTAGCCAAAATTAGGAGCAGTAGGGGCTACAGTAGCAGAGAGAGAGAGAGACGAGGATTGCCAGCAGGTGGAGAAGGGGCTTGTGCGTTGGCAATGGAGGAGGGTCACCGGCGGGAGCTTGAGATTATATGTTGATTTTTAGGATAAAGAAATAGGGGATAGAAGACGGAGAGAGATCTGAAGCAATATTGCATGCGTGAGTTTATTTGTATATATCCCACATATTAATTGATTTATGAGGTCTTAGAAAATCCATGGGAGGTGGTTTGTCGATAAAACTAAACTGGAGAGATCAATGGGATTGCTAAGTCGTTTCCCACAGACGGCGCCAAATTGATGATGCTGAAAAACTGTCCACCAGCAAATATCTTTGTACCTGCA
>JAESVK010053135.1:0-29414 GCA_017140935.1 Hamamelis virginiana | reverse complement strand
TATATATATATATATATATATATATAGGAGAAATACAAGTCTTTGATATGAACTACTAGCTCATGAACCTTGATTTCAATTTACATGCTACGTTGCACTGGAAGTCATTGATATAATGTGTTCCTCATGCCTTTTAACATGGAAAAGACAAGCAAATTGCTTGGTTAAATTGACTAAGGCTTGCCACACAAGTTGTTATTCCTTCTGCCCACTCGAAGAAATTTTTAATTCTATAATGAAATAACAAAGCATCTGATGAGAGTAACAATTCTAACAGCAGCTAAACATTATTGAACAGAACTCCACTTTAAGGGTACAAGCCACCATACCCCCACATTATTCACCAAAATAAAAAATCCATGCAACAAGTAGTCATCATTTAGAGCAAAACATGGACAATGCAAGTTACTTAACTTATTCCATTGTGGCAAAAAAATTATTGGTTTACATTTTACAGGATGTGGAGGAGAATAGATTCCCCACTAAATGCATACTAAATGAACAGAATTAAAATTCTTAGAATTTAAAATGTTCTCTTTACCGTTTAAATGTTAGAGAAAAAAAATAATCATTTTAATGACCCTGCAACATATCTCATAAAGAGCATACCTCTGCATCACCAAGAAACAAATCATCAATCTCTTCAGCAGTTTCCATCCAGTTTAACTGAAATGTATGAGTGTTTATCAAGTCATCTTTCTCTTATTCTCGTAATTAATGCTAGGCATATTTATGCAGAATAACGTGTATGGAAGCTTACAGGTTGAACTAATATTGGGATTGAACCATCTAGAACACCTTTGTACTGATTTTCTGCGATGACGAAAACAAGCTTATCGGCTGCTTTTAAAATAGACTGCAAGTGAAAAGAAAAGGAAAATTCACCATAACAGTTCCAAATCCATAGAAGCGAAGATAAAATATTAATAACTGCAAGTTTAAGTTTTTAGAGAAACAAAGGATACAGACTATCAAATCACATATATGGATTCTGAAAAATTTTATGCTGTAGCTTCAATCTATAAGACCCATGGAAACAGGACAGACAACAATGCCTCACCTTCTCTTGGATTATCGACTCCTCGCCTTGTAACTTCTGGCGCCCAATGACAGCAATAAGAGTTCCTTCTTCTACAATATTAGCATCGTCAAATGCAAAATCAATCTACAAAAAACCAAATAAAAGTGAAATTATGCTGAAGTTCAAATTTCATAAGCATATCATATAGAATCATGAATTCAGTCATGAAAAGCACGCCAGTGTAAAAAACATAAGTATAAATAAAATAAAATAAAAAGGCCTCTAGAAACAGATCAACAATTTCTATTTCATTTCACTTGTCAAGAGAATGTATTTTTATATAAATTTGTATAGATGCCCACCTGTCCAGTCAAAGACATTTGAGACATCTTTCATGCTCTTGCATTTTTATTGTTTTAGTAAGTTCACCAGGGAATGGAAACACAAGGCATTTTGTTGTGCGTACTCTTACGTAACATTAAAGGAGAGCTGTCAAAAACATGTAATACTCACAAAGCCCAATAAAAATGTAACCAAATTATTGAATAATAAGAATTTGTGCCCACTTGAGAACTATCTCCATAGTGATCCAATGGAATTCCTACCTTGGCTGCTTCACTTGCACTTGAAACAGACCTGCATCACAAAAGTCCAAGTTTTACATTCTGACATAAAAAAATAAATAAATAAAAATAAAAAACAGATAGGAAACAGGCTTGAATGACAACAAAAAAGGAGACAACAGAGAGCCTCTGTACATGTTCAAGCTGCAAGCTTAAAACAAAATCAAAGACAGAAGAGCCAAAAGAATGGTGCTTTTCCTTAGGCCTCTAGAATAACCAGTGAATTTTCCAAATAGAAACAGAGGGTGAACAGGGAGGAATCAAAATGGACTAACCTTTGTTCTTGTTACATACATAGATATTGTTAAAGCCCTTTAATATAAATAGTTGGCTTCGTCTCTCATAGCTCAGGCTTTTAGATGAGTTTGTAAGTTAACATGGTATTAGAACAGAAGGTGTTGTTTTTGAATCCTTAGAGGCACATTTTTGCCTAGGTGCCAGCCCTATAATTTCCCACAGAAGTCTATTTCTGTGCAGAAGACACAAGTTCAGGGCAGGGGGAGGGAAGTGGGGTTTTAAAGCCCTTTGATATCCATAGCTGGCCACTTCTATAACAGATCAAGCTTTTAGATGAGTTGGTAAGTTAACAGCTACTATGTGGAATAGTTGGATAATGGATGTCAATATACTTATCAAGTGGCACACATGATCTTAGTCTATTGCAAGTAACCAGAAAACTCTAGGATAGAGTAAAGCCCATACAATGATATCTTAATGGTAAGATTAAAAGCTTGCAGTGACTAACAGACCACAATACAACCAACTGCTGAAAAAGACTTGGATAATTCGATTATTTTGATTTAGGGATATCAATTATAACCAATATAGACAATCTAGATAGTATATGGGCTTATTTAATGGTCACAAGTTATCAAAAGAGAGCATCAGCTGGTAGTGTGGGGGAAAAAAAAAAGAATGGGAAAATACAAACTCACATGGGTATCCCTACTATATCTTTTAAAGCACCAGCACAAAGTTGCCGACCCATATATTGGATGGCCATACCAGATGCATGACCAGAACCTAACCCAATCACCATGCCACTTTTGATGTATGTATCCACCTAGAAAAGAACATCAAGCTTGCATGTCAATTTTCTTTTCACTAATTCCAACATAAATAACAATAATACAGTAGACTAGTAAAAGTCAGAGCATAAAAGAATTCAATTGAATAAAAATTATGTCAAGTTTCCATAACACTACAAATCAAGAAACATATAAATACAGTGTCCTATGTATCCACCCTCCATTCCCCCAACCCCGTTTTTCTCATTTCTATTCTTTTTCTTCTTCCTTCAACAAAAATCCAAGACCTAAAATCCACCTATTTCCACCAGAACTTCAACAAATAATTGCTAAAATTTTCACCCCAATTCAATAAATAAGAAATTTTCAAACACATAAAATATTAGAAAATTTCTCTTCAAAAATCATGTTGTATAAACCCTGTCCAAAATACCATAAAACACGCAAAAGATCTACTCTCTTTCACTAACAAGCTTTTCTTGCTCAAATCATCAGTCCACCCATCATTTATTTATTTGCTATTTACCACATGGCTACAACAACTACTTCTTTTATCAAGACAAATTTCGCAATCAAAACAGATAGAAGGTTAATCTCTCTTTTGACCTCCCATATGAACTGCCTAAGTTTTTGGCTGCAACAATCACCGAAATCCACAATCAAGTACATAATTATCATGCTCACAAGCCTCCATCATTTTTCTCATAGCTGAACATTCAACAACAACTATTAGGCTTCGTTTAAATCTCAGAAATTCTTAAATTTCTTAAAAATGACTACCTTTCCTAAAGCATTTTTAATCACTTTCCTTTCTTCCCGAGACACTAACAGAAAAAATGTGCCAACTTGTAGAATAGACATTTTAAATTTTGCTTCTGTCACTCTAACTCATTGAATCTAATTGGATTACCTTAGATTCATATTTAATTGCTCATTTATATTTAATTCTCACAAATATATCTACTCTGCTTTAGCAAACCGAATTTTCTGTCACTAGCTATACAACCACACCCTTATGAATGGTTTTGCAAAATTCAAAATCTTATACTAAGAGTGATAGATTCCTTGTTGTGCACTCATATGTCCCCATGATAGGCCTACTAGGGCCAATTAGTACTTATACAAATTCCATGGTTAGGATATGTACATTGTACTATCAAACCCTGATATCCCTAACACAGGACATCTATGGTGCCTCAGGTCTAAGGATCACTTACATCATTGTAACCTTGAGTTGTTGTTTGACATGCAAGTAAAACTTCATTCAACAAACTCAATCAATGATCACATTCAGTGTACTTGTTCTCAAACAATCACCCACAGGTTTGCCCTAGTGTCATTACACAAATGACTTGAGACTGGTCATTCTCCATATTGAGCAGACATAACCTGTGCTAGTCTATCTGGATTATTAATGCCCAATAAATAATCCTATGACTAGGAACATTTAAGAAAAAAGTCTTTAACAATATAAGTCTCCTTATCTCAACTCTTGAGTTCTTATATTGACATTCTTTCTAAGGACTTATCATGAATATAATAACAGTATAAGACATGATAATCAAAAGCCCATATTATTAATTAATAACAATAATACATGAATCAATTTTATATCCTAAATTACACCAATGAGATTGGCTATTAGGGCATTCTACTAACATGAGTGGGGTTTTTGGTGGATTTGTGAGGATTGGAGAATGTGAAGCTTGAGAATGGTGTTTTGGAGTGTACATAGTTGGGTTTCATGGTTTATTAAGGGATTTGAAGGTGTTTTGGTTTGGTTTGGTTTGTGTTAAAACATGGGTTTTGTGGGTTTATTGTAAAAAATGCGGTAGATCTAAGTATCCAACCGTTGGATTTCTGTAAAAATGGTGTCTTTGGTATTTTTGGGGTGGATTTATGGTGGATTTAAGGTTTGAGGGTGTTTGATCAAGTTTTGATGGATGTTTGAGTTTTGTTGGAGAAATGGGTTCGCGGACTACTCGAGGGTGTGTACTGCGGATGGCCATTACTGATAATGCCAAGTGCATTATCGGTAATGCTTGGCTTTGGGGTACAGCAGGGGTGTGTCATTACCGGTAATGCATGAGTGCATTATCGGTAATGCTTGGTTTTGCAGTCACCTGACGAGCCTCATTACCGATAATGCACAAGTGCATTATCGGTAATGCTTGTTGGTAGCTTTGGCAGCAGAGTGCCATTACCAATAATGCACAAGTGCATTATTGGTAATGCCTCATTCCAGCCTATTTACCATCCAACTTCATGTGTAGGGTCTTTCATAAACAACTTCCCTTTTCGCAAATCAAAACATTTTATGGTTCAAAGACTTGTAAAAGCTAGTTTTCCTAGTTTGGATGGCGTGGGTTGGCTTTTGAAGCCTTAGTTAATTTTCTTCATGAGCTAGGAGTTAAGAATGCATTGTTTATGTTCTATTTTCAGATCCTGATAGCCCGATGGACTATCCATTCGCAAGCTAGGGTTGCATTTGTGGAAAAGGACTAGAGTCTAGGTGTTGCATTTGGAAGGTAGGAATATTTCTATCCTCACTAGCACTGATAATATGATTTTTCTTGAAATATATATCTTGTCACTCCTTTGAAATACATTTGGACTAACCCTGATACATGGAATTATAATCTTTTGTATACTATGTGTGGCTTGATTTATACTGAACTGTGATAGCATATGAACTGAATCATTTGAACCTTACATGCTTTACAAAACCATGCTTTGATGTATATATGTATGTTTTCACAATGGACTGCGCTCGTTTTGCAACATGATATTTTATGAATGGAAATTCATTGATGAGCATGGATAGGATACTTGGCTTTGTGGCTCGGTTGTATTGCAGGGGATTTAAGGGCCCATGGTCCTTGGTGGAGCCTTAGAGCGAACCCGAAGGAATAGCCCTGTAAGTGGCTTGGCAGTTGGCCGCATAAGGCAACTAGCCGGAATACCCTCAGAGGAAGAACCCCGTAGTGGTTATATTTTAGCATGACTGAGCTAGGGGCTTGTTAACCCAAAATGCAGCGACTATAATATTTCCATGAGCCAGTAATATTTGATTTAAACGTAAATGGTTTATCAAATACGAAAGCCCACACAGATTTTAGAAACTGTTTTAGCAATGCTATCTCTTGTTGTTTACTGAAATGATTCATGCATCAATATTATTATTGTTAGTTGAGGATAATATTTCTACTGAGCATTCTAGGGTCTCACTGTATTTTATGCAGCAAATTCTCAGGTTTCTGGTAGTAGCTCGCCTGAAGGGAGCTCAGTGTCTCTAGTTGTCGATTTAGTTGTATTTGGAGCTTTCCTGCAGTATGTCCATTGCAGGGTCAGAGATTAGTCTCTCAGAACATTTATGCATTTGTGTTTATGCCCATATGCCAGGGATATTGGCATTATGATACCTTATTTTGGAAATATAATATTTATCTATATGTACTACTCGCCTGGGGACATATGTTTGCACATTTCATTTCATGTTTGAAAATACGTATTTTCCTTCTCCTGAGTATGGAAATATGGATGAGCTTAAAGGTTGTATCTCCGGTTCGACACGTGTTAACCTACCCGGGATGGTCGGTACATCTTGTCAGGTTTGGGAGTTACATGCAAAGTGCTAGAATAAATATTATAAAGGGTTAATGTGTTGCAATTAAAACTATAGATTGCAAAGTATAAATCGGTGATAGTTGAGGGGGTCAAACTGTAATTTTTTCTTCTTTTTTTTTTTTTCCTTTTTTTTATTTCTTTAAATATGTGTTCTCAAAGGGATTAAGCACGACATTTGTTATTTTTAAGGGTAAATTACATTCACACTCCCAGTAAATACTGATTAATATGCTTATCTTTCTTTCATTTTTTGAAATTGTCAACTTAATAGAGTTAATGAAGCAATTTTTTTTATGAAAATACCCATCCACTTACTGAAAATGAGGCCTTTTGTATAAATTATGTATCAAATGCTGAATTTTGAGGAGCTAGGAGATTCTTTTGAACTTTGAAGTTGTTCCCGGTGAAAAATTGGTCTCGAGTCCTTGCGCGCGAAGGTTGAAGGTTTCTGCGATGGCATGCCAGGGCTAGTAAAAGTCCAAAATACCATGTCGCGTGAACACGACCTCTAACACCTTCTATGCAGTGAAATTAGGGATGATCCTAATGCCTAGTTGGTTACTTTAAAAGAAAAGAAATCATGCGATTGGAGAAGATCAGAGGTTGATCTTCTTGGGTTCTAGTGTATGAAGGTTTAAAAAACTGAATTTAACTAATTAAACTAAGACAAAATGATCAAAAACAGATTATTTCATGATCAAAATATAAAGCAATTAACTAGTGAATGAATGAAAAATTCTTAGTGCTTGACTTTGCAAAATATGAATTTAACTGCATCTAAAACAAATAAAACTAATGCTGAACTTAAAGATTATGGTCTAAATATATGTGAAACAAATTAACAAGATTCTTATCTAAAACTTGACTGCAGAATTAAGAACTGAGAGCTTGCAAAGAAAGTTTCTTAGAGTATTTGTGTTGGCTGGCATTAATGTCCCTTGTATTCTACGAGCTCCTTTTTATATATATCTTTGGGCTGGCAGTAACTGCTTTGGTAGTGGGAATGAGGCCTTCATTGCTACATATAATGGCCCACTACTCCTAACCGCTTGGGTCATCGCTGATTGTATCACAATCATGCTCTCAAATTATGGTATTACTGTGTTCTCTTACATAAATAGATGCGTAATAATATATCGTTTTATATAAAATCTGTATAAATTGGTTAAAATCTCTTTTTTAAGAAATCTGTGCAGATTATATAAATACGAAGCCGTCACCTATGAAGCCTCGATTATCGTCATAAGTAAGAAGCATTCCAGAAAAGATCAGCGATAGCCAATAAAGTGCGAAAAGACTGCAAAGAATTTCTGCACATGCAAAGCAAAGTGCCAACATGAATATCGATAGCCAAGTCTCTCTATCGATAGAAGTACTATCGATAGCCACACTTCGCTATCGATAGTCCTTAGGCGGCTGTGGGCTGTTTAGATATTTTTAAATATTTCAAGGGCATAATCGTCTTTTGCATTTCCATTCTATATATACACGTGTAAGGGCGACTTAAAGAGGGTTCAAGACTTTTGCTCTGAATCATTACTCTGTCATTTTTAATAGACTTCATATTACAGTTCAATTCTGCTTTTTATTCGGTCATTTACTTTTTTAGCACTTTCTACTTTCTGCAATTTTTCCTTTAATGCATGGCTCAATTCTCACTTGAGAATTGTTCTTTACTTATACAGTCTTTAATTTATGCACTTTAATTTCTACAATTTTCTTATTTAATACATGGCTCAATTCTCACTTGAGAATTGTTCTTTACTTTTACTGTCATTTTCTTTATTTACTTAAGCCATTTTCTTTATTTACTTACGTCATTTTCTTTATTTACTTTAGTCACTTTTTCTTTATTTCTTCAGTTATTTACTTTCTGCTTTTATTTTACTTTTTCCATCCCGTGACCCCTTAGATCTTGTCATGGATAGAGGATATTCTCCTCCATTGATGTGTAGCTAATACTCCAAGCTTGGGTGAGGATGAAGTTGGATTCTTTATGCAATTCTATTTTATAAACATCCCTTTATTTGTATTATGTGATTGCATAGTTGTGAAGGTTTTACCGCACACTATCACTAAATATAATATCATATAATTGTACATCTATGATTGCAATTATATAATTATGCAATGGTACTTATTGGGATGAATACAAACCAGCTTGCTTTATCCCCAATTAAGGTGGATAGCGATATTCCATTCTTTTCAAGGATAAACCTGCCGGTCCTGTATGCATCATCTTTTTGGGAATTCCTTTTTGTAGTTGGATGAACCACCATACATAATTACTATATCGTGGATTTTATAAATATAAGTTGCATATTTGATATTCAATGGGCTTCTCACCCAAGTTTCGCTCGTTCCATTAATTAAATCGCGTTTTAATCAGCTTTATTAAAATTCAGTAATTCAGCTTCAACCCAATTGAAGCTCTTTTCACCACCCAATCAACTTGACACTATTTTTTCACTTTAATTAATTCTAATAGCCTTTTATTATAAACCTACATATTCCCAGTGGTTCGACACCCGTGCTCACTAATCGCAATTGAATTGAGATTAACAACACGCGGTTTTATAAATATATTAATCTTGATCATTAACGAGGAATAATCTCCCTTGTTCCTAGACGATCAATCGCCCACTCTTCCTCCTCCACTAACTGATTGCTGAGAAATGCATCACATGAAGCTCCAGCCACTTCCACGTGGTCAATCCTAGCTCCATACTCTTTTCCATTTGACATGTGCTCCATACCTCCTATTACTTTTTATTTTCAGCTCCTTTACACATGTGACATTCAGATATTGCTCCACAAGTTGTCCATGTGTCAGTTTAAATTTGTTGTGAACATAAGTGAAACTTTGCCATTTTAGTATTATAATAATTGGAAAAAAAAAAAAAAAAAACTCACACACACACACAAACAAATGCACCAAATTATGCATTTAGGAATTTTGTCTTATGAAAATACACTCCTATTTGTTTGAAGAGAGTTCATCAGGGTGGATCGAAGAGGGGGAAGTTGGGGCATTCCAAGCTACCCAATGTTCAATTTTACCCACTTGTGTCTAATTTACCAACAAATGGGTTCAAATGTAAAAAAAAAAAAATGAGCTTGATTCATGAATTATAGGCATTCGATTTGATCATTCTTAGCTCAAAACACTCAATATTTACACCACCTATAGAACTATATTTAAATCAAACAACTGAAGTGATCGATAATCTTATACACTTGAAAATAAAAAGAAGAAAGAGAAAGAAAGAAATCATTTTAAGCTGATTCTTGAATTAGTATACCCATTTCAGTAAGTAGGATGCATTGATGGTGGATAAGAAGCAAATCTGCATGTTAGTTGGCATATATGCATCAAGTGATTAGAGAGTTATTGTCACCCTAGCTAGCAGTTTTATTACCATCATTCAAGCTAGCATATATTTGTTCTCTTCGATCAACATTAATTTGTTTGAATTTTTAGTGCAGTGACTAGTGAAGAAGCAGAAACATTCCTTGGTCTGCAAGATGTAGCCATTATGGGTGTGATCTTAGGTTGCCTGTGTGTTTAAAGCTAACTTAATTTGGAGATGAAACACTCCTAAGGTTACTTGAAATGAAATGAATATGTTTTTGTGAGATAGTTAGGTTTTGGTTGTCATCTAATTCTCGTAACTTTGTATTTGTATGTTGAGATCATATATAGTATGCAAATCTTATTAGCTACTTCTAGGTTTTGGTTTGAGGGGATAATAACAGTATTAGTAATTGTGGCTTTGAAGATTTTGCCACAAAATTTCTATATTGATTTGATGACAAATGAGAGATCAGTTTATGCTTAGTAGTTTTTTAACTTAGTTTCCGTGGCATACTTAAACTAAGAATAATTAAACAAATATATATATATATATATATATATATATATATATATATATATATATATATATATATAAAAGAAAGGTAGAAAAGAAAGCAATCACTAGACACAAGAAATTACGTGGTTCGGCCTTTAGCCTATGTCCACGGTCGCCAACAATCCAAGCTCTTCACTATGAATATTAACAAGTTACAATATATTTCTCTCTATAGTTTTTCCAAACTCTTACTTTTCTCTCTAATGGTGACACCTCTATTTATAGGCCAATACTCAGAATGAGTGGAGAACCAAAAGCCATAAGTTACCAATATCAAGAGGTCATAAGTTACATGATTAAGAGTGGAAGAGGAAGAGAAAAAGCTATGGAATGAGATGGTCATCCACATGTGCATGCATGTATTTATAACACTCCCCCTTGGATGTCCACCGCATGATAGTAGCATACTTCTAGATGCTCCCCTGATTATGACAAGCTTCAATTTGTCTGATGATTGAGCCAGCACATCCCAATATTGTTTACCATTTATTGAAAGGTTGATTTTGGCAAAGCTTTAGTGAATAGGTTCGCAAAATTATCATGTAACTGGATCTTTTTTACTTCAATCTCATGGCTCTTCTGGAGTTCATGTGCATAGAAGAACTTTTGTGAAATATGCTTTATTCTATCTCCATTAATATAACCTCCTTGGATTTGAGCAATACAAGTAGCATTATCTTCATATAAAATAGTTGGATCATTTGTGATTGGAGATAATTGACAGGTGCCTCGAATATGTTGAATTAGAGATCTCAACCAAACACATTCTCGACTTGCTTCTTAAAGTGCCAATATTTCTGAATGGTTGGAAGAAGTGGCTACCAATGTTTGCTTAGTAGAACGACAAGAAATAGTAGCATTACTATTAAAAAATACATAACCTGTCTGAGATCGACCCTTATGAGGATCGAAAATCTGTATAACCCCCAAGTTTAGAACTTTTAAAGTCATATGAGTAAAATAAACCCAAGTCAATAGTTCCGCGTAGATATCTCAAAATATGCTTGACACCAGTCCAATGCCTTTGCGTTGGTGCTGAGCTATATCTCGCAAGCAGATTCACGGAAAAAGATATATTCGGTCTAGTGCTTTGTGCTAAATACAATAGAGTACCAATAGCATTTATAAGTATGGTACTTCAAGACCCAATACTTCTTCGTTTTCTTCTTTAGGACGATATGAATAATTTTTTATATCTTATGACCGAACGACCTTGGGAGTACTTAGTGAATGAGCTTTATCCGTACCAAAATGTTTTAATATTTTCTTAGTATAAGTAGACTGATGAAGTAATATCCCACTAATACTTCTCTCGATCTGCAGGCCCTGACAAAATTTTGTTTTCCCAAGGTCTTTCATTTCAAATTCCTTTTTCAAACAGTCAGCAGCTTTCTCGATCTCTTCAGGAGTACCAATTAAATTTATGTCATCTACATAAACTGCTGGTATTGAAAATCCTTTTAAGGATTTCTTTATAAAAATGCATGGACAAAAATGATTATTTTTATATTATTCCATAGACAAATATTTGACAAGATAATTGTACCACATCCTGATTTGTTCAAGCCGTATAATGAACGTCTTAATTGAATTGAGTATGTACTCTTTGACTTTGCTTCAGGTAAAGAAAAATCTTCTGGAATTTTCATACGAATATTTGTGTCTAGATCCCCATATAAATAAGCAGTTATAACATCCATGAGTCCCATATCTAAATTTTCAAAAACTGCTAAACTTATCGGATATTTGAAAGTTATTGCGTCCATTACTGGGGAGTATGTTTCCTCGTAATCAATCCCAAGTTTCTGTAGGAAACCTTGTACGACAAGTCATGCCTTATAACGAATGATTTCATTATTTTTATTTCATTTTCTCACAAACACCCACTTGTAACCTACAGGGTTAACACCTTTGGGAGTTGGTAATATAGGTCCAAATACATCACCTTTATCAAGAGACTCTAATTCTACATTAATGGCTTCTTGCCATTTTGGCCAATCTAATCTTTGTCGACATTCATTTATGCTACGTGGTTCTGTATCATCATCATCACTCTTTGATATTTTTGTAACTACTGCATATGTAAATATGTCATCGATGACAATTTTTTTTATGTTCCACATCTCTCTTGAATAAGTGTAACTTATAGAGATCTCTTCATTATTAGGTACATTTTCTTCTTCAGGGGCATTCAAAGTCTCATCAAGGACTTGTGTCTTGAACATTTCCTCTTCAAGGGCTTTCAAAGTCTTATCAGGGACTTGTGTCTTGTTCAAGACAATAACTTCTTCTGGAGTTTTAGAGAGAGTGGATTTTGCATAACCTTATCTTGAGTGTTCTTAGAGTGTGATTGCTCATTTCTCCTCTTTCGGGGAGCTGAGTTTTTTGAACCTATAGGTCTGCCACGCTTCTGACATATCACAGATTCATTTATAGCTGGCACATGTGATTTTGTCACTTTCACCACATTATTAAATGCATCGGGTAATATATTTGCAATTTCTTGTAAATGCAATATTCTCTGTATTTCAATTTCACATTGTGAAGTACGTAGATCTAGATATGACAAAGTAGGTGTATTCCACGTTAATTCACGTCGTTCTTCAGGAACGGATTGTTCTACTGGAACAAGATATACAAGACGTTCTTCTGGAACTCTCTTATCTCCTCCTAACGACGAGAATTTTGTCTCATCAAAATGATAATCCTCAAAACGGGCTGTAAACAAATCTCCCGTCATAGGTTCGAGATATCGAATAATATATGGTGAATCATAACCAACATATGTTCCCAATCTCCGTTATGGGCCCATTTTAGAACGTTGTGGGGTGGAATTGGGACATGAACTGCAGAACCAAATTTTCTCAAATGAGATATGTTTGGTGGATTACCTGTCACGAGTTGTCTAGGAGAGTATTTATGATGAGCGGTTGGTTTAAGCCGTATTAGCATTGATGCATGTAATATATCATGTCCTCAAGCACTAAATTGGTAATCTAGACTGCATAAGCAAAGGTCTGGCAATGAGTTGAAGTCACTTAATCAAAGATTCAGCCAAGCCATTCTGTGTGTGAACATGTGGAACTGGATGTTCAACATCAATTCTTATCGATGAACAAAATTCACCAAATACTTGAGATGTAAACTCAGCTGCATTATCAAGTCTTATAGACTTAGTAGGTTGGTTGGGGAATTGTGCCCTAAGTTTAATGATTTGAGCTAATAAACGGGTAAAAGCCATATTCCTAGAAAAAAGTAGGCTAACATGAGACCAACAGGTGGAAGCATCAATTAGGACCATGAAATACCTAAACAATCCACTTGAAGGATTTATAGGACCACAAATATCACCTTGTATCCTTTGGAGAAAAGATAGTGATTCAGATGCAATACGGAGAAAAAATGGTTTGGTTACAAATTTACCTTGTGAACAAGGGATACACAAATATCCATTAGGTATAGTCAACTGATGATTTGCTAAAGGATGCCCACAAGAGTTATCAATAATTCTTCTTAACATAGTGGTCCCAGGATGCCCTAATTTATCATGCCAAAGAGTTAAGGTATTAGGGTCATCAAGCTTTATGCTTGATTTAAGCTTCTGGCTTATAACATAGTGGGATTCACCTGCAGAGATTGTTGTATTATAGATACCCGAGGAGAAAGCACTTAACTTTTCTAATGTGAGCTTCTGGCTTCCAACATTAGTAGTAAGACATAAGAATTCCTTATTGTCTTCACATATAGTTTGTTAGGTTTAGTGTTTGTGTGTTGGCTTGTTTCGTTTCAAAACTTGGTTTGGGATTGTACAATTATAGATGTGTACTGATGATCACAAATGAAGCTGTGCCAAAATGATCCTATATCTTCATGGATTAGGATGGTAAGTGACCTAGTGACCTAGTGACCTAAGGATTGAACCTAGGAGGTTAGATTCCATTATATTCATGTTCAAACTTGTAAAAATCAGGGTTTATGAATACCTGGATCGATCCAAGGTTGATCTGGATCGATCCCCTGGTTTGCACCAGTGAAAATTGGGAGTTTAGGAATACCTGGATCGATCCAAGGTTGACCTGGATCGATCCCATGGTTGCATCTCCATATTTAGTATTTGAAAAAATTATAAATTGGCCAAGCTGGATCGATCCAAGCTTTGGCTGGATCGATCCAGTTTCGAGTTAAACACTTCTACAGAATGCTGTTTTTTGGCCAATTCAATTTTGATCGATCCAAGTCTTGCCTGGATCGATCCAAGTTCGTGCAAACCCTAATTTTGCCTAATTTTTACCCTGTTTTCTCATTGGTTACTGATGTCACTATAAAAGGAATAGGTCACTCGAGATTCTAGTGACCTCAGCCGCCAAAAAACATTTCCATTCCTAGACCTATCTTGGTTCTTCACTTGTGGGCTGTTGTTCTTCTTTCTAAATTGAGATTGAGCTTGAATATTCATCAATGGACTTTTCTTAGAATAGATTAGAAACCTTGGAAACCACATTTACACACTTATTGTGAGAATCATCTGTGGAGATAGGATCATTCTCATGGCTCTTGAATGAAGACATCAAGAGTGTGACTACATGTGTAGTTGATGAGCAAGCTTTGAAGAAGGAGGACTCGATGGACTGAGTTGAGGAGATCTCAGTACACTAGGCCATGGGTTGGTGAGATAGAGTGTATGGTATAATCTCTGTAACTCTTCTTTCATAGTGGATTGCTCTTGTTCTCCCGTGGTTTTTTCCCGAAAGGGTTTCCACGTATATCGTGTGTTCGTTCATTATTTGTTGATGTGATTTCAAGCTATCAAGAAGGATGGAATGATTCTTGTGTTCATGGATCCCTCTTGATAGTTGATTCATTCTGTGTTTTTGATCTACATTCAACTCAAACCATGTTTCTTGAGTATGGCTGATTTATCACATACTTGTTGATTGAATTTAAAGGTGGTGATATTCTTGTGATCTAGTAGGGATTAGGTTTTTCAATTGGTATCAGAGCCTAATTCACTGTGATAGGCTTACACCTAGGTGATAGGGTCTCTAGATCATAATTTCACTCTTCCATGGAAGAAGGAAATTCTGTCACACGTCCACCAAAGTTTGATGGATCAAATTATGCCTATTGGAAGGCTAGGATGAGAATATTCTTGAAATCTCTAGATGAAAGGGTGTGGTTTACTGTTGAGAGAGGTTGGACTCCTCCCACTATGAAAGTTGGTGAGGATACCATACCTAAACCCGCTGACTTATGGGAAAAGAAAGAATTAGAAAAAGCTAGTTGGAACAGTAGAGGACTGAATGCTATTTGCAATGCCTTAACTGCTAGCGAATATCGTAGAATCATGATGTGTGAAACATCCAAGGAAGCATGGGATATTTTGAAAATAACTCATGAAGGTACCACCCTTGTCAAGAACTCAAAACTTCAAATGCTCACTTCTCAGTTTGAAAGAATTTGCATGGAAGAAAATGAGACATTTTCAGAGTTTTATGCTAAATTGAGTGATATTGTTAACTCCTCTTTTAATCTTGGTGAAAGAATTCCTGATTTTCAAGTTGTCAAAAAGATTTTAAGATCTCTCCCTGATCGGTTTCAACCCAAAATCACTGCTATTGAAGAGAGCAAAGACATAGGTTCAATTCGAGTGGATGAATTGGTTGGATCCATTCAAACATTTGAAATGAATCTAAAAAATTCAAAAACTAAAAACAAAGGTATTGCTCTATCTTCAATGAAGGAAGATCTTAAATCACATGAAAATGTTCTTGATGTGAATGATGATGAACTTGCACTGTTTGTTAAACAATACAAAAAATATCTCAAAGCTAAACAAGGTTTTTCAAATCAAAATAAAAAGTTTGACAGAGGTCAAGGGACATCATCATCAAAAGTTGACAATAGGAATTCAAAAACTGGAAAACAATGTTTCAATTGTCACAAACCTGGTCATAGGGCTGCAGAATGTCCTGAAAAGAGGAGAAATCAAAACAAAGCTCATAATGCTACTTTGAGTGATAGTGATGAGGAGAATAATACCTCTCACGAGAATGAGTCTGAAAATGAGGAGGGTAATTTCACTGCTTTTGTTGTGACCACAAATTCTTTGTGTGAATCCACTTGTGTTCAAAAACCCCCAACGTTGGAGAACATTAAGTTCATGTACTGGAAAATCAAAATGAAAATCTTTTTGAAATCCATTGATGTTAATGTGTAGAGAAGTGTGGAAATGGGTTGGTCACATCCCATGTTAAACACTGATGGTGAACTCATCTTGAAACCTCTTGAAAATTGGAGTAGGGATGAAATTGAATCTCAAAATTGGAATAAAATTAGTTTCAAACTTATATGTGAGGCTCTAAATGATCATGATCTTAAGCTAATTGAAAATTTTGAAACATCAAAACAAGCTTGGGATCATCTTGTGATTGTTTATGAGGGAAGCATATTTGAGAAAAATCATAAACTAAATAGTCTAATGAATCAATTTGATGTTATCAAGATGAGTGACCATGAAAGTTTTTGTGAATTCCACACAAAACTCTGTGACATTGTAAATTCCTTGAATGACTTAGGAGAAAAGGTGGATGATTCAAAAATTGTTAACAAAATTTTGAAATCCTTGTCTTCTGAATTCTCTATGAAAGTTGTTGAGTTTGCTAATTGTCAAGATATAAATTCCATTGTACTTGATGATCTTATTGGTGCTTGTATGTGTTTGGATAATCAATTGTCTGATGTTGATTTGGAAAATGAGTTGAAAGCTTTTGTTGTGTCTTTGGAAACTCATGAGGTGTCATCCAACAAAAAGGACATAAATGACTTAGAGTTATTGCTAGGAGTGTCTAGTGATGAGTCTGAAAGTCTAGAGGATGATGACACTGATCTTCAAAACGCCTATGATAACCTCTATGAAGAGGCATATCAACTTAAAAAGAAAAATGTGTCCTTGGCCTTGAAAGTCAAGTCTGATGAGAGAGAAATTGAGATACTCAAAGAAGAGCTGAAAAATCATGTGTTACACATACAAGATGTGAAAACTGAAAAATTTGGTTTGAATGATAAACTTATTTTTTTGAAACAGGATAATGAATCATGTGTGTCAAAAATGAGTGAGTATCAAAAAGAAGTAAAGAGTCTTGAATCAAGACTCAAGTTAGAGGTTGAGAGTAATAGTTGTTTGTATTTGAAGGTTAGAAATCTTGAAAAAGAATTGGAATTAGCAAATGAAACTTTGTTGAAATTGTCCAATGGGAGTAAAAAATTGGATCACATTCTGAGTATTGGGAAGTCCTTTAGTGATAAATCTGGACTAGGCTATGTTGGATCATCTAGTGGTCCATCAACCTCAGGAACCAAGTTTGTCCCTTCATCCAATTCATCTCTTGAAAATGAGACTTTGTCTCAACCTAGTCATAAGAGGATTCACTTCAATCCAAATTCCTTCAAGAAGATTCCCACATGTCACTCTTGTGGTGTTGTCGGACACATAAGGCCTAATTGTCCTAGAAAAGGAAAAACTCAAGTGAAGAGTTTCTCACAAAAGAAAGTGATTTGTCATCACTGTGGTGTCATTGGTCATTCAAGACCAAATTGTTTCAAGTTGATGAATAGAGGTCAAGTTAGGAAATTCTCACCTACTTGTCATCATTGTGGAAAGGTTGGTCACATTAGACCAAATTGTTTTCTCCTTCACAAAAATCATGAGTTGTCTAGACCAAGAAATGCTCCTAGGGTAAAAGTTGATTTGGGATCAAATAGAAAGCTTCCTAAGTTGCATGAGGTTAAGACAGGGAATAAAGTTTGGGTAAGAAAGGAGAGTCTTAAATGTAATGTAGTGCACACTGCCTTGAGGGCAAAGGAGAGTAAATAGTGGTATTTTGATAGTGGATGCTCTCGTCATATGACAGGTGACAAGTCCTTGTTTGTTCATCTTGAAGAGTGTAATGGAGGGACTGTCACTTTTGGTGATGGTAATAGATTAAACATTCAAGGCAAGGGGATTGTTGAATCTCATGGCTTTCCTAAGCTAGAAGATGTTCTTTTTGTTGATGGTCTTAAAGCTAATCTTATTAGCATTAGTCATCTTTGTGATAGTAATTTTTCAGTGAACTTCACCAAGGCTACATGTCGTGTCTTTGGTAAAGATGGGAAGTGTGTTCTTGAAGGAAAAAGAACAAGTGACAATTGCTATGGAATAGTTTCAAATGAGTCCCTTGTATGTAATAGAGCCAAAGTTGATGTTGTTGAGCTTTGGCATCAACGTCTTGGTCACATAAATTTCAAAGATCTCTCAAAATTGTCAAAAAATGAAATTGTTAGAGGAGTTCCTAAGTTTGACAAAATTGAGGAAAGTGTTTGTGGACCATGTCAAAAGGGCAAACAAATTAGAGTGTCTCATAAAAAAAACAAGTGGTATTAATACATCTAGACCTCTAGAACTTGTTCATGTTGATCTCATGGGTCCAATGAGAACTGAAAGTTTAGGAGGAAAGAGATACATTTTTGTGATGGTAGATGATTTCTCTAGATTCTCATGGGTAAAATTTTTGAGAGAAAAATCTGATTGCTTTGAAAGCTTCAAAGCTTTGTGTAGACAGCTTCAAATTGAGAAAGGATGTAATATCAATCAAATCATTAGGTTAAGAAGTGATCATGGAAGGGAATTTGAAAATTCTGAGTTCAGTGAATTTTGTGACAGTGAGGGCATTAATCATGAATTTTCTGCCCCCAAAACACCTCAACAAAATGGGGTTGTTGAAAGGAAAAACAGAGTCATTCAAGAAATGGCTCGTGTCATGCTTTTAAGCAAATCTTTAGCTAAACACTTTTGGGCTGAGGCAGTCAATATTGCCTGTCATATCATCAATAGAGTTTATGTGAGGCCTCACACTCAATGCTCTCCATATGAATTATGGAAAGGAAAGAAACCAAATTTGAAATACTTTAAAGTCTTTGGAAGCAAATGTTACATTCTTAGGGATAGAGAATCCTTAGGAAAATTTGACTCTAGGAGTGATGGTGGTTTCCTTCTAGGGTACTCCACAAATAGTCGTGCCTATAGAGTGTTCAATCTTAGGACTTCTACTGTGATGGAGTCGATAAATGTGGTCATTGATGATTTGGTGAGTAAAGAAATTGACAAATCGGTTGATGTTGAAGATGAAGCATTTAATGCTCCTTGTTCACCATCTCAAGATATGGATGTTGTTAATGTTCAAAGTGAAAAAGGTAGAGATGATCAAGGGATGAATTCTACACCTGTTGATGATTCAATTCTTTCAAACTCTTGGTACAAAAGATATCATCCTATTGAGAATATAGTGGGAAAACCTGAAGTTGGTGTTAGGACTAGGAGTCAAATTGAGAATGAGATGACATTTTTGAGTTATACTTCTAAGATTGAACCCAAAAATGTCAAAGAAGCCTTGCTTGATGAGGAATGGGTTCTTGCCATGCAAGAAGAGCTTCATCAGTTTGTCAAGAATGATGTTTGGGATTTAGTTCCTAGACCATCAAATAAGAATGTCATTGGAACTAAATGGATCTTTAAAAATAAGACTGATGAATCTGGTGTCATTGTTAGAAACAATGCCAGACTTGTTGCACAGGGATATACTCAGGAAGAAGGTATAGATTTTGATGAAACTTTTGCTCCTGTTGCTAGACTTAAGTCTGTGCGCTTGTTGTTATCTGTTGCATGCCATCTCAATTTTGAAAGGAATCGTTCGAAAACATGGAATCGCAGCGGAAAACAAAATAAAACTTTTTAAATTGATGATTCCATCATCGAATGATCCTAACCAAGAATCGAACAAGCATAGGGACATGTGATTTACATACAAGCAAATAAATTTATTAAACATAAATTAATCTTACTTGGTTCGCCTTTCGATTTGCAATCCTTGATCTTGAACTTCAAAACGATGAAGTCTCCAACGGTATCCACACGAGAGTAAGATTCCCTAGAACCTCCTAGTCTTCCACTACACTTGTGAGCAAGCTAGAATAGAGAGGGAGAGGAGAGAGAGAATTTCGGCCAAGGGGGTTCTCATTAACCTAGAATGTGTAAAACACTCATATATATAGACTTTCTCCTCTTTAATGGGTGTTTGGTTACTAGTGCTAGCATGACCAAACATCCTTGAATAGAGTAATCCTATTCTCAGTTAATTTTGACTTTTAATTAATTAACCTTTAATAATCAAAATCAAATTTAACTCAAAGACAGGATTCCCCTCTCACAAGTTTAAGGAACTCTCTTACTCTCTATTGTGTGTGACCATTTGGGTTCACCCCAACCTAGCAGTGACTAGGGACATCTCCATGTCTCCTAAAATAGAAACTTTCTATTTAAAGGTTTAATTGAAACTATTCCAATTATGCCCTCATTGATAACACTTATCAATAGGCTTTCACTGGTCATGAGTGACGTCTAGCAATGTGTCATGACATGCCCTAGGTTTGGGTGAATAGCAGAACTATGTGAACCCTTCTTGTTACTTAATCCTTCATCCCCTAATGTCATAGTTAAGATATTTAGGGTATGGATATAAGTCAAAACCCTATCTTAACTTTCTTGTCATATGTTCTTCAAATTATAATCTCAATAAGATGAACCCTATGAAACCCTTTCACATTTCATCTATCACTCTGGCCAGAGATTCACATTGAGAGTTATATTTAAGAACTGACCCTGAGATTCGCTCTCATAACATTGAGAGTGATGATTCCTTATTGACCACTCATATGCCTTCATGCAAGACCTATTGGAGCCAATGAGTGCCGACTACAACCTGAAGATCAAGGCTGTATAAAACACTATCAAACCCTAATAACTCAGGCACAAGACATCCATGGTGTCTCAGGTCTTAGGATTACCAAAATGGACGTAACATAAGAATATTCCTTTAACTTAATATCCATAGGAATATTCTAGTAGATCATGTTCAGTGTACATATTCTCTAATATGCACCCATAGATTAACCTAAGTGTCACTACACTGATAGGAAAGACTACCTATCCTCCCATTGGAGTTAGTTTAAATCTGTGCTACTCTTACCGGTTTAATAAATGTCCTCTTTAATAAACCTATGAGCAGGAACACTTTTAGAATAAATGTATATGAGAAATATGAGTCTTCATATCTCAACAAACTTGAGATACATATTTCTCTTATCATTTATTCACGGACATTATCGTATATATAATTGAATATACAAACGATAAGCAGTACCTTCTTATCCTAATATGAAATAGATATGCACTTTAGGATTGGTTTTAGGGCATACCTCTAACAAATTTCACTCTATTCCAAATGGATGTGAAAAGTGCCTTCTTGAATGGATTCCTTCAAGAAGATGTGTTTGTGGAACAACCTAAAGGGTTTGAAGATCCACATCATCCCACTCATGTTTACAAGCTGAAGAAAGCCTTGTATGGTCTCAAACAAGCTCCAAGAGCTTGGTATGAGAGATTGACATCCTATCTTCTAGAGAGGGGTTTCACTAGAGGAAGTGTGGATAAAACTCTGTTTATAAAATCTGTGCAAGGGTCAATTGTTGTTGCTCAAGTGTATGTTGATGATATTGTTTTTGGATCAACTTTGAATACACTTGCTCATAGTTTTTCTGAAGAGATGAAGAGAGAGTTTGAAATGAGTATGGTTGGTGAATTAACCTACTTCCTAGGGTTGCAAGTTAGACAAATGGATGATGGGATATTTGTTTCCCAATCCAAATATGCAAAGGAACTTGTCAAAAAATTTGGGCTTGAAAATGCTAAACATGCTAGGTCACCAATGAGCACTAGCACAAAACTTTCCAAGGATGAAGGTGGAAAGGATGTAGGTGGAAAGGATGTAGGTCAAACCTTATTTCGTAGCATGATAGGTAGCTTGCTCTACCTTACAGCTAGTAGACCTGACATTTCATATAGTGTTGGAGTTTGTGCTAGGTTCCAGTCCAATCCTAAAGAGTCTCATCTTCATGCTATCAAGCGAATCATTCGCTATGTGAGTGGCACACAGGGTTATGGTCTTTGGTATTCTAGGGATACCAATCTTAATCTTGCTGCATATTCCGATGCCGGCTGGGCTGGAAATGTGGCTGACAGGAAAAGCACCTCTGGAGGTTGCTTTTATGTTGGAAATTCCTTGGTTTCTTGGCACAGTAAGAAACAAAATTCCATTGCTTTGTCAACAGCTGAAGCTGAATACATTGCTGCTGGTGCATGTTGTGCACAATTGTTGTGGATGAAACAAATGTTAAGTGATTATGGAGTCAAGGATTCAAGTTTAGTTGTATTTTGTGACAATGAGAGTGCAATCAATATTTCCAAAAATCCTGTTCAGCATTTTAGAACCAAACATATTGACATAAGACATCATTTCATAAGAGACTTGGTTGAAAATAAAGTGCTGTCTATGCAATTTGTATCATCTACAAATCAACTTGCTGATCTTCTCACAAAACCTCTTGATAATGTTAGATTTGAATACTTGAGAACAGCATTGGGGATTTGTATGATTGATTGAAGTTACTGAAGTGCAGGATACATGCATGATAATTGCACTGAATATGAGTTTATTTTGGTTTTATCATGTGCACTTTATATCATCTCCTTATTGTATATTGTTCAATGTTAGTGAATCTGAAAATCTCTTGCACTATTGGTTTTGATTGTGTTGATTCTATGATATAATTTTCATGATGTTTGGAGTCAAATGGGATGATCATTATTCTATGTCTTTGTGATATAGATTGACCTATAAGTAGTCTTTACTACCTTCTCTTCAAGTATCCACTATCTTGGGTTATGGGATTTCTCACTCTATACCTTCATTCCCAATAAGTTTGGGTCATGGTTTAATTTGCCACATATTTCAAATGAAAAGGAAATATTCTCATGAATTGAAGAAGATAATTGATCTTCTTTCAATTCCATTGCCTTGCAAATCAAATGATATTGAAGAGGAGAATTGATCTTTCTTCAAATTCTGTGACTAGAAATCCTATCTTGGAAAGCTGTAATGCTTATGCTCAAAAGTTCTCACTAAAATACTTGATTATCCTGTCTCATGATCTTCATTTGTATTCTCTGGGATTCCTTATTCAGCTTTTTGATATCTTGATGAGGAGTTAGTTGTGCTTACCTACTTGGTTTGACTTCTATATTAACAATCATTGCATAATTTTCCAAATCATTTTGAGTCTTCATCATCTAATTTATACATGGATATGAATTGATCTAACCATTGCACACACTCACTTCTTTGGATTCTCATATTACAATCTTCAATCTTGTGATGATATCTATTTTGCATGTTGGTGGTAATCATTGTCTTATCATATTCATGTTTTTTATCATGTTTGTAGCCTAAATTCTCAGTCCCTTGTCAGTCTGGATCTTGGTCTACAAATTTGTGAACAATGATGTGTCAATAGGTTTTGTTCTCTGCTCACATTTAGTTTTGCTATGCCTCTTGTTTGTCATATTTCAATTATTCTTGCATCCAAGTGTCCATTCATCTTGTTTTCTTTCAGTGATCAAGCTAATTTCAATGTGTTTTTCACATAGTGGATCGATCCACTGCTGATCTGGATCGATCCAGAGTGCATCTCATTTTTCTTCATGTTGTATTGAAGGTTCTTGGATCGATCCAGCCCTATCCTGGATCGATCTAAATCAATTTGGCTCAAAACATGCATTCTGTATCTTCAAATTGGATCGATCCAGCTTCCACTTGGATCGATCCAGAGTGGTTTTTCATTGCATTTGTCTAGTGTTTAGGCTTAGTGGATCGATCCAGACTTCACTTGGATCGATCCAACTTCGCGATTTCTGAATATTTAGGGCAAAATTTCGAAGTGAACTGTTCACTTTCTTCTTCATTTTTCTATCTTTTTTAGCCCTCTCTCCTCTGTTGTCTCTGTACGCACTGTATTCCCTCATTCCATTCATCTTTTTACCACTATGGGTACTTCATTGCTCGATATTTGTGTGCTATGCCTCGGGTTCTTGTGGATTCAAGTGGTGATCTTCACCATGACGGGTGGTGAAGGCTCTCGACATGGGGGTTCCTCCTCCAAAGGAAAGGGCAAGGCCCCCGTTGCTAAGAAGAGGAAGAATGCTCCTCTCTCTCCTCAAGAGCAAGCCAATCTCCCAAATCCTCTCCATGTCGAAGACCCACTGGATGAGGAACCTTCATTTGCTCACTCCAAGCTCACCAAGGAGGAAGTTTATGAGAAATATCCCGTCATTTGTGAGCGGCAAGTGATTCCCAAGGGTATGACCGACACTCTCTTCATACAAATGATTCAATTTCATAAATTAGTTCGTTTCTTTGAACCCATCAAGTTATTTATCCCCTCTCTTGTCAAGAGTTTTTATATGGGTGTTCACACCGTGAACACCGAAACCTTTGAAATAGTCTCTAGAGTTCGAGGGAAGACTATCACTGTGACTCCACAGATGATAGCTGACTATTTGGATGTGCCCCTACCTCCTCCTAATACTCCTTCCTTTTCTTTTGACAATGACTCAAATGTGAGTGATGACCTTCTTGTCCACTCTCTTTGTACCTCTGCTGGGTTAAAAAATGGGAAGTTTGTTCAAGGGAATCTCAAGGAAGAATTTCGTGCCTTGAACATTATTTTGTGGTGGAACTTGTTTCCCGGGGGTAGCCGTGTTCATTTTGAGCACTCAAAGGCTCGTTTGTATTATGCTTTCATGAATGGTGCTGTTATTAATTTTCCCAAACTCATTTGGGGTACCATTCGCATTGTGGCTCGAGCTCATGAAGTCAAGACGGCTTTACCATACGGTGCCATGATTACTGAGTTCTGTAAGAAGTTAGGGGTGAAGACATCTCCATCTGACAGGCCCGAGAAGCCCACTCGTGGTCCTATTGATCTGGCTTGCATTAATCGCAGCCGAGGACATACCTCCACTCCTGGTGAAAGGAATCGATCGAAATCATGGAATCGCAGCGGAAGAGAAAACAAAACTTTTTAAGAATGGTATTCCATCATCGAAAGATTCTAAACAGAAATCGAACAAGCATTGGGATATGAGATTTACATACAAGCAAATAAAATTAATAAAACATTAATTAACCTTACTTGATTCGCCTTTCGATTTGCAATCCTCAACCTCGAACTTCAACGCAATGAAGCCTCCAACGGTATCCACACAAAGGTAAGATTCCCTAAACCTTTCTAGTCTTTCACAACACTTGAGAAAGCTAGAATGGAGAGGGAGAGGAGAGAGGGAATTTTCGGCCCAAGGGGTTGCTTGCCCTAGAATGAGTGTAAACACTCATATTTATAGATATTCTCCTCTTTTAGGGATGTTTGGTTACTAGTGCTAGCATGACCAAATATCCTAGAATAGAATAATCATATTCTTGGTTAATTTTGACCTTTAATTAATTAACTTTTAATTAATCAAAATCAAAGTTAACTTAAACATAGGATTCCCCTCTCTCAAGTTTAAGGAACTCTCTTACCCTCTATTGTGTGTGACCCATTGGGTTCACCCCAACCTAGCAGTGACTAGGGACATCTCCATGTCGCCTAAAATAGAAACTTTCTATTTATAGGTTTAATTGAAACTATTCCAATTATGCCCTCATTGATAACACTTATCAATAGGCTTTCACTGGTCATGAGTGACGTCTAGCAATGTGTCATGACATGCCCTAGGTTTGGGTGAATAGTAGAACTATGTGAACCCTTCTTGTTACTTAATCCTTCATCCCCTAATGTCACAGTTAAGATATTTAGGGTATGGATACAAGTCAAAACCCTATCTTAACTTTCTTGTCATATGTTCTTCAAATTATAATCTCAATAAGATGAACCCTATGAAACCCTTTCATATTTCATCTATCACTCTGGCCAGAGATTCACATTGAGAGTTATATTTAAGAACTGACCCTGACATTCTCTCTCATAACATTGAGAGTGATGATTCCTTATTGACCACTCATATGCCTTCATGCAAGACCTATTAGAGCCAATGAGTGCTGACTACAACCTTAAGATCAAGGCTGTATAAAACACTATCAAACCCTAATAACTCAGGCACAAGACATCCATGGTGTCTCAGGTCTTAGGATTACCAAATGGACGTAACATAAGAATATTCCTTTAACTTAATATCCATAGGAATATTCTAGTAGATCAAGTTCAGTGTACATATTCTCTGATATGCACCCACAGATTAACCTAAGTGTCTCTACACTGATAGGAAAGACTACCTATCCTCCCATTGGAGTTAGTTTAAATCTGTGCCACTCTTGCCGGTTTAATAAATGTCCTCTTTAATAAACCTATGAGCAGGAACACTTTAAGAATAAATGTATATGAGAAATATGAGTCTTCATATCTCAACAAACTTGAGATACACATTTCTCTTATCATTTATTCATGGACATTATCGTATATATAATTAAATATACAAACGATAAGCAGTACCTTCTTATCCTAATATGAAATAGATATGCACTTTAGGATTGGTTTTAGGGCATACCTCTAACAATCTCCCACTTGCACTAAAGCCAATCACCATAGTATCTTATACTAGTCTTCGAAAGACAAGGCTTTATAACTTCCATAGATGTTATGGCAATGGAGATCCTATGCAAACAAACTTTGCATCTTTATTATTTTCAATAATAGTAATTAAACTATAATTCTGCTGCCAACTCTGATGTCTAGTAAATGAGACCTATGTTCTTGGTAGAGAACAGTATGTACTAGGCATTCTTTTAGGCAACTTGTAAATGGCATCCTTTTAGATTCTTTTGTTCATGTAAGTATTACAATCTTAACTTACTTAAGAATATACTTACTCTTATTCAGGATCACTATTCTGAATAATTCCAATATCTGCCAACAACTTTTGTAGCATTAATGATATTAAGTACACAATCTTTTATGAGATTCCATATTTCTCAAATATTGAACTCATATTTAATCCCTCATAAAATCAATATTTTTGAGAGATTAGAATTCCTATAACTCTTATGGAATTCATAATACTACACTTAGTATTTAAATTATGTACTTATTTAAAGAAAGCTAATAATGAATGATGACTTTATTGCTCCCACTAGTCCTTCATGAAACAATGTATTTATTTATTTATTAAACTCTTTAATAATATAAATTCCCTTATAATGTTTCATAAAGGAATGGTTCTTAATCATTATGGAAACATTGCTTTCTAATAACTCTTTATTAAAGAAAGCATAACTTTCAAGGTTTATTTGAAATATCTCATATTTAAAATAAATCTTTAAACTATAACGTTTAACATATTTAAGGTCCTCTTTATATAAATGATTCATTTAAAATATTCTCAATATTTTCCTTTTAGTTTTACTTCAAATGAATAATTTGAACTCTTCAAATATTCATAGTTTTTGAATCCTTTGAACACTTTCAAATATTCAAAATAGATATGAAGTATTTTAAACTAAATGTCAGGTTTATACATCTCATGTATTATCCTTTTAATCTTCTTATAAATAAGATGATTAGATTATATTAATTAATGAATTCAAAGTGTCTCGATTCATTTATTAATATAACCCTATATGGTTGAATCATATATATATTAATGGCATTCATGAAGAATTTAGAACTTTAAAATTAATTGCCAGAAATTATCTAAATAATCAATATTATAAATAAACTGTTTCAAATAATCGAAATATTCAAAACTGAATAGAAAACTTCTAAAGAAGTATTTATTACAAACTGGCAATAATTAAAAGTTCATAAAATTCTAAATAAACTAGTCAAGAATTGAGCTATAGTGTTGAAGGCAGCAACTCTTGATCCTTTATTAAACACTGAGAGCTGAATGTCTACTCGACCTTTTGCTTCCCCTTGTCTCCTACATACAATCGCATTGTACAAGAAAAAACACAGTTAGGTATCTCATACCATAAAGCAAAATAATACTAATTCTCAATTAGTAAATCAAATACAAGACGTACCATTAAAAGAACTATTCTTCAACGAAGTCTGGTACTTCTTGCTATTCCATTTCCAGTAACGAAATCTGCCACAGTGGAAACCCTTTCCTTTATACTTTCTCATCTTCATTCCTCTTTTTGAATTATTATTGGATTTCTTCTTCTTTCCTTTGCCTTTAGGCTCGGTTTTAGAAGTTGAAACTCCATTAATAGTCAATGCATTTCCTTTGGATTCCTCTTTCAAGGTTTCCTCAACAGTTACTAACTTGTTCATCAAATCAGTCAAAGACAAATTTAAATTCACATCAGACATGTGAAAATTATTGATGAACGGTTTGTAACTTGCAGGCAGGGAATGAAGCAGTATGTCAATACCCATCTCAGATGTTATAAAAACACCTAGATTGTTTAAGGAGTTGATATTTTGGATCATCTTGAGACAATGTTCATGAACGGATGATCCTTCTATCATCTTACAGGAATAAAGTTCACCTATAGCATTGTACCTTACAATTCCATTTTGTGAGCTATACAAATCCTTAAGATATGATAGAATTGGTCGTGTACTCTCAAAGTACACATCACCCTTTATCTTTTCCTTAATAGCTTTATCTGATAAGGCATTGGGACACGGGGTATTAATGACATCTTTGATCGTATCTGCGGAGGTTAAAATAACTTTTAATTTATTTAACCATTCTTGGGAATCAGGACCAGTCAAACGGTTGTCATCAAGGATTCTAGATAAGGGGTTTAGTGGAGCCATCTACAACAGAAAATAATAACAGTAAATTTCATATTATTCAAAACATAAATACCTATTGGTTTCTAAGTCTTATGTTACCTCCCACTATTTTATTCAAATCTCATACTCCCTTAGATGAGACTCGGGAATTTCATCATCTGAATTTTCCATAGTAGGGATTGGGGTCCCATCAAAAATTAGTACCCTCACATAATAGGTTCTTGGATACTAACCCTTAATGAGTGGATAACTCTTATCCTAATGCTTCTAAAGCAAATTCCAATCATCCTTTAGCCTCTAAATTGTAGTATCCTCACATAATAGGTTCTTGGATAGTACTCTTTAGTTAAGTCACACCCATCATTCGCATAAGTATGGTCAATTGAATGTTGTACCCCTCACATAGCAGGTTCTTGGGATACACCATTATCGCACCTTATGATATCCAATATTAAAACAAGACAGTATGAAC
>JAESVK010053131.1:0-17260 GCA_017140935.1 Hamamelis virginiana | reverse complement strand
AAAAACTATAACATCCCAACAAATTCAATTTTCCATAAATGTATACAAGAACCCATTTCATCGATTCATATCTTAACACTCTAATCCTTCATGAAAATAAGTTAAACAAAAATATGAACCTAATAAAATTGTATACGTGACTAAAGTATACATGTAAGTATATATGACGGTATATATGTATACATTAATAGTGATTTCACAAAAAAATAAACGTGAATGGTGATTATAAGTATACATTAATAGTAATTTTACCTGAACTATCAAATCATTCATGAGAAAATAATGTACTAAAAAATGAACCTATTAATAATGTATACATGTAATAGGAAAGTATATTAACAAAAACTTGTATACATGAGTTCATAGAGTGCTTTGTTTTTTATAAATGAACCCCTGTTTCTAATAGCTGATCACTGTTTTACTATTCTTAAAAAATGAACAGTGTATACATGTTCAGGAGAATATGATAGAATAGATTAAAGATAATTGACGTGAAATGATTAACTTATATATACGATGCTTTATGAACATAAAAATGACGTGAAGTTATAACTTATTTCTACGATGCTTAGAGAACATATAAATATATTAAAGGAAATAGAAAGTTGATATTTACCTGATTAGAAAATCTTACCAGAGAAGATGGATGAACGGCGTGAGGAAACTAAATGATGCCGGAAATAAAACCTGAAAATAAAAGAACAAAGCACCAGTGGAACGGATGCAGTAACCTGCACTCTACGTTTAGGAAATGCTAAGAACTAACGAAAGTTTGATTCAATGAAAACCACTCATCGGAAATTGGAAAATGGAATAAACTTCGACTGACTTACTGTGGTGGAAAATCTAGTACCAAAATTCAAATTCAAAAAAAAAACTTACTATATCCACAAAATCAAAATGATATCGGCTGAGATGATGCAATTTGAATTCAAAATAAAAACTTACCATATCCAAATAATAAACAACATATAATTCAAATAATTGATTGTCGGAAAATATGGAAAAATTAACAACTAGCTAAAAAGAAGGAAAGGGGTATAATGGACAAAAAAAAGTTAAAAGTTGACTTCAAATTTGACCTGTAGGGGACAAATGGTATAGAATCATGTTCATTGGACTTCTTGATAAATAAGATCCTACATAGGGTCCGTTTGATCATTTTCCCTATTAAATTTCCAACTTGATTAAAAGCCTAAATTTTATAGGTGGAGGCCGGAGGATCCAATACTAACTATATAAAAGTATAGAAAAATTTTTATTTAGATAATATGAAATAGAGTGGATTCTATTCTTTTATCCAAAAAGTCACTTTTGTGTATTAATTTTTTTATATATAATAAAATTCACCTTTTTGCTCATTAAAAAAAAAAAATTAACCAAAAATATGAGAGAGAGATGTTGAAACTTGAAACCAGACAAAGGAAAGGGTAAACATTTATTGCAGCTAGATAGCTAGATAATTACGCACCATGTATATAAGGCTGCCTACGGAGGAAACATGCTAAATATGCAAAATCCTACACATAGGACAGCTGCATTTTGCAAGTACACAAAGTGAGACACAACCTTTCTTCATGATTAGACACCCTTTCCATATATATATATATATATATATATATATATATATATATATATATATATATATATATATATATATAGGTCTACTGCAGGGGCGGAGCCAGGATTTGGTCTTGAGGGGTGCCAAAACCATATGAATATGCATTTATTTTGATGATGTAAAATAGCCATTTTTTATAATATAGGGGTAAAATTGCAATTTTATAAAATTTTAAGGTCAAAATCACAATAGTATAAAAATTTATGCAATTTTATTTTGTAATAGTATTTAACGCAAAGAGTCCAACAGTTCAAACTGTTAATTAATTCAAGTTCAGTATATTTGGTTAGAGTTCGCAATTACAATTTCAAATACATGTTCTAAGGTAATAATTTTCTTAAAAATCCAATTAAATATAACTTTCTCATTTTAAATCATTTTTGGGTGATATATAAATTTCTATTAAACGCTCATAATCTCCTCTTACAAATTACATAACTCTCATAATTTATCTCAATATATAGATTTCTTTGTGTATTTATTTTCAAATATAAAAAAAAATCGTAAAAAATAATTAACATGGAATTAATTCCCCAAAATTTACTGCAAATTTCTTCATGATATACCAACATTATATAACTAAAAATTCTAAAAAAAAATAAAGGGTCTAGTGTAGCCAAATAATGTACACTATTTTCATATTTTTCATGGATGGACATTTTAAGCTTTCAAATCAGCATACATGATTCAAACTTACTCAAAACTACTATAAATAAGCATATTGATGTGAAAAATACACTTTTTCTAGAACTTTGGTTTTGATAATTTTTTCCTCCATTCATTCTCTAAAAATCAAGGGTTGCCATTTTATTTGATCATGAATAATATATATAACATATAATAAAATGTGTATATATATAATACGAAGTTTTAAAAAGCCAAGGGGTGCCATGGCACCCCCTAAGGTGGCCTTGGCTTCGCCCCTGGTCTACTGGATGATATATCCCCATTTTTTACCGTATTTGACAAGATCATCCAACTCATCCTTGCTAATATATCCATCTCCATCCATACCAGCATGGTGGAGTGCTCGGTTAGCTCGCCATCCGAGCAGATAACCACCCAGGCTTTTGAAGGCTCTCTTAAGCTCTTGCTTGTCAAGGCGGCGGTCGTGGTTGGTGTCAAAGCGCCTCATGATCTCCTGCAGCTGCACTTCACTTAAAAGCGTAGGAACCGACTTATAAACCACCTTCGCAGGAGCCACTCTAGTCATGCTTGCTTTGGTATCGATTTGGAGTTCTTGGTATATATTATAAAGGATGAACAAGCTAGGGCTTGTATATATAGACCCTCTTCACGTACACTTCACCTTCATTTAATTTAATTTGCTTCCTCGATCTACACCTTTTGCTCTTCTTCTAATTATTCCAAACTTATTTTAACACTTGCAACACTATTTAAGCCTCCAACGGGACCACAATATGGGTATATATACAAGCATTTTGAATTATGCAAAGGTGATATCGATAGATAGATGCATGGGCATTTTATTTTAAAGTGAAACAAATTGGGTTCTTTAATTAATTAATTGTCTCAGTAACTTATTAGTGTAGTGGCATGCATATATGTATCCCTACATTCAAGGAAGAGGTTTTGAGTTTGAGCATCTAAATATACATTGATACCGATTTATTAATAAAGTGCATCAATCCATCATGACAAATTGTCATATATAGTTTCATTGCAAAATCACGACGGCTCATTTTCTAATGCACTAAAATGACGGCTCTTATTATGTTTGTCATGACTGCCAAAAATCACAGTGATATTATGGTTGGTTTATGAGAAAACTGATTGTGAAAAAAACTGATATTTTATTGTTCTTTAAAGTATCAGTTTTTTTCACAGATAGTTTTCTCATGACCCAACTGTTGGATCACTGTGATTTATGGCAGACATGACATACGTAACAGGAGTATCTAATCCAACAGTAGATTTTTCAAAATACATATCCCAACTATCCTAGTAAGGAGTGGACCATAAAAGTGTTGAATTGTAAACTTGAAAGCAACCTGCAGACAGGAAGGTTGAAAAAAGGGTGCTGCTGTAAGACAAGAAGTGATCGAAGGCTGCTGTTGAAGACTTTTAGGCTTGTAGGGAGGCTTGTTGGCTGCCTGTTTTGTAGCTTGTCTCCTACATTTAGGTTATAAATATATGTATGTAGTGTAGTGAAAGTGTGTGGAGGGAAGCACAAAGATAGAGTAAGAGAGAATCATTGTTGTATAATCTATGGGTTTCACAGAGTGTTGTAGTTTGTTTCAAAATTCAATTAAAGTTTGTTTCTGTGTGAAATTGGTCTTTCAGAGGTGCACCACAAGTGACATCACTTACCTCACTCCCACCAACAGCGGTATCAGAGCTTTAGGAAAGCTAGAAGTTCAAAAATCAAAAAAATTTCCCAGAAATCAAAGTGCTTATTTTGCATTTTGAATACCACCACAAGATTCCTCTCGTCGAAACGATTCCAACACCACCAAAATCGAAGCAAACGGAGTTCAAACGAAGCTTTGAGAGCCGGTCAAAGTTTCTGCAGAAAAAGTCAACTCGCCAGAACTTCGACGGAGAAGACGATCGGAAAAACCAATCCGGTGAGCCGAGCCGAGCCACCGAGCCGAGCGGAGTCTCCAAGCCGCGCCGAGTCTTGAGCGAAGCTGAGCCTAAGGCTGGATCCAGTGCTTCACAGCCTAGTCCCAAAGTTAATATGAACTATCCATTTGGCTAGATTTTGATTTTTTCAAATCTAAGCCATCCGAAGTTCAATTCAGACGATTCAAGAGTACTTTCCAGCTAATTCAACCGTTCCGGACTCATTGAAGGAGTCAGTTTTTTGAAATTCCAACTCTAAATTAAAATTTATTAATTTCAAATTTCAATGGCGAGCGGAAGTGCACCAATTGCAATTCTAAAGCTCACCGAAGACAACTACAACAATTGGTGTATACAAGTGAGAGCTCTACTAGGTTCTTAAGATGCCATGGACATTGTAGAAGATGGATATTCAGAATCCACTTCAAGAAAAGCAGAAGCAGCCTTGTTAGAAACACAAATGACAATTCTCAAAGCTGATCGAAAGAAAGATTGTAAAGCAAAGTCAAACCTGTATCAAGGACTTGATGAGTCCACACTTGAGATCATAGTTTCCGCAAAGACATCAAATGAAGTTTGAGAGATGCTCCATAATACATACAAAGGTGCAGACAAAGTGAAAAGGATTCATCTTCAAACTCTGCGAGGTGAATTTGAATCTTTACGTATGAAATCTTCAAAATCAATTTTTGAATTTTATACGCGAGTTATAGTGGTTGCCAACCAGATCAGAAGAAATGGAGAAGTCCTTACAGATATGAGAATTTCAGAGAAAATTTTGCGATTTTTGGTTCCAAAATTCAATTATATTGTTGTTGCCTTAAAAGAAACTAAGGGTCTAGAAACTCTATCTGTTGAAGAAATTGTGGGTTCACTACAAGCCCATGAACAGAAAATAATAAGAAGAAGTGAAGACAAAGTGCTAGACCAAGCACTACAGTCAAAGTTGCACCTCAATACAGAGAAGTATGTGCAATGGGGGACATCGACATCACAGAGAAGACGATGTCGTAATTCAGAATCCCGAGGTAGAAGAGGCAGAGGTTTATACAGAGGAGGACGTGGACAACAGAACTATGTTCCAGGAGGAAGAAGACAACAAAACAATAGAGGACAGCAAAACTACGGGGGATAGCAGAAAAACAACCAGAGAGGTAGAGGAAGAGGAAGAAGAGGCAGTTACAACAATCGTCCAAATGTTGACAAAAGCAACATTTAATGCTACAATTGCCGCAAATATGGTCATTATAGCAATGAATGTCGATCGCCACTAGAAAATGAAGTTAGCGAGAGCTAACTTTGCAGAGAAAGAAGAAGTTGCTAGAAACTCGATGAGCTTGATGGCACACAGCTCAATTGAACAAAACCAAGGAATTTGACTTCTTGATTCTGGAGCCAATAATCATATGACTGGCAGAAAGAATTTCTTTACCGAACTTGATGGAAAGGTTCGTAGAGAAATCTTATTTGACGATCTCTCAAAAGTTATAGTACAGGGAAGGTGAGATATTCTGATCAAACGAAGGGATGGTGATCATGCTTTCATCTCCAATGTCTACTATGTTTTATACATGAAGACCAACATATTAAGCCTTTGACAACTCCTTGAGAAAGGTGATCATATTAGCCTAAAAGATATGCACTTAACACTTGCAGATACTCGAGGGAAGTTGATTACTCGAGTAAAGATGACGAAGAACATAATGTTTCCATTAACTATTCATCATGATACACCGAAGTGTCTCAGAAGTGTCGTCAATGACAAAGACTGGCTGTGGCATCTCAGATATGGACATCTCAATTTTGAGAGTCTAAGACAATTGGGAAGCAAGAAAATAGTGAAAGGTCTTCCAAACATTCAGCATCCTAATGAGTTATGTGAAAGCTGTGTTCTTAGTAAGCAATACAGAAACAGCTTTGGAAAACAAGTAGATTGGAGATCAATCAATCCACTCGAGTTAGTGCACACTGATGTGTGTGGTCCGTTGAATCCAGAATCAAACTGACGAAAGAAGTATTTTCTCTCATTCACTGATGATTACAGTAGAAAAACTTGGGTGTACTTCTTAAAGAGGAAATCAGAAGTGTTTGACAGCTTCGAAGAGTTCAAAGCTCTTGTGGAGAGACAAAGTGGCTATCAAATCAAGATGCTTCGATCAGATCAATGTGGTGAATATACAGCACGCAAATTTGAAGAATTCCTCATGCATAAAGGAATTAGGAATCTGTTTACGCCAGCCTACACTCCGCAGCTAAATGGTGTAGCTGAAAGAAAGAACCACACACTTCTTAACATGGATAGGAGTATGTTGAAGGAAAAGTCCTTGCCCAAGAGTTTTTGGGCTGAAGTAGTTTCATGTGCAGTTTATCTGCTAAACAGGTGCTCCACAATAAGTTTGGAGAATATGACACCGCATAAAGCATGAAGTACTCACAAGCCAAGTGTGAGTCATCTTCGAGTTTTCGGATGCATTGCATATGCTAAAATTCCAGAAGCTTGAAGAACCAAACTTGAGGATAAATGAGAGAAGTTTATCCTTGTTGGATATGGTGACAGAACCATGGGATACAAGCTGTATAATCCCATCACCAAGAGAGTATTCTACAGTAGAGATGTCATTTTTGAAGAAAATGAATCCTGGAGATGGGATCAAGTTAAATCTTCTAAAAATGCAAAGCTGATTGTTGAAGAAGAGGAACTAGCTCAACCAAGAGAAGAAGAGCCACAGACACCACAAAGTGCTCATCCCTTACCAGAAAAAAAATGAAACTCCAGAGTTAGTAGCAAGAGAACTTTCTGATATGAGGACAAGAGGGGTCCGAAACTTAGAAGATTTATATGAGAATACAGATCTCATATATGGTGATGAGTTTATAGATGAGTTGTGATCCAGTTAGCTTTGAAGAAACTGACAAAGAAAACAAATGGAGAAGAGCAATGGATGAAGAAATTGAATCCATTGAAAAGAACAAGACATGGGAGTTGACTACTCTCCCGAAAGGCCGCAAGACCATCGGAGTCAAATGGGTCTACAAGACCAAGAGAAATACTCAATGAGAAGTCCAGAGATACAAGGTTAGGCTTGTTGCAAAAGGGTACAAGCAGAAAGAAGGCATCTATGGGGAAGTGTTCACCCCTGTTGCCAGACTTGAAACCATCAGGCTGCTGATTTCAGTAGCTGCTTAGGAAAGATGGAAGATTTATCAACTGGATGTAAAGTGAGCATTTCTGAATAGATTTCTTGAAGAAGAAATCTATGTCGATTAGCCTATAGGATATGTGAAGAAAGGCCTAGAAAACAAAGCATACAGGCTGAAGAAAGCGCTTTATGGTTTAAAGCAAGCTCCGCGTGCATGGAATACCCGGATTGATGATTACTTCAAGAAGAAAGGATTCGAGAAATGTCCTTACGAGCATGCACTGTATATAAAGAAGGATGGTGAAGATACAATGTTCGTATGTTTGTATGTGGATGATTTGATGTTCACCGGCAATAATCCAGTCATGTTCTAATCATTCAAGAAAAGTATGGTTAAAGAGTTCGAGATGACAGATATGGGCTTAATGGCTCATTTTTTTGGAATTGAAGTTGTACAAAGCAAAGAGGGAATCTTCATCTCACAACGAAACTATGCAATGGAGATTCTTAAGAAGTTCGGCATAGAGAAATGTAATCCTGTCTGTACTTCTGTTGAAACAAGATTAGAATTGAGGAAAAATAAGCAAGGTGATGTTGATCCAACTTACTTCAAAAGTTTAGTTGGAAGTTTGAAATATCTGACGTGCACCAGACCGGATATACTCTATGGAGTAGGACTGATAAGCAGATATATGGAGACTCCAGATTAGTCTCATTTGAATGTAGTTAAGAGAATCCTCCGCAACATCAAGGGCACTATTAATGAATGTTTGTTCTATACAACAACAGAGAATTTCAGTCTTATTGGTTACTCAGATAGTGATTGGGGAAGAGACTTGGATAAAAGGAAAAGCACAACGGGGTTTGTCTTTTTCATAGGAAATACGACATTTACATGGTTATCCAAGAAGCAAGCGATTGTGATGCTATCAAGCTGTGGAGCTGAGTATGTTGTTGCCAGTTCAACAATTTGTCATGGAATATGGCTCAGAAACGTGTTGAAGTATATTTAGGAATTCCACCCGACAATCCCACCGAAATTTACATCGACAATCGTTCAGCAATAGCATTGGCAAAGAACTCCGTGTATCATGAACGGAGCAAGCACATTGATACTCGATATCATTTAATCAAGAGCATGTGAAGAATAAAGAAGTAGAACTGATATCATGCAGAACATATATGCTCAGCTTGCAGACATATTCACAAAGCCACTTAAGCATGATGTATTTTCAAAACTGAAGATGTTGCTTGGAATGAAGACAAAGAATCAAGTTGAAGGGGGATGTTGAATTGTAAACTTGAAAGCAACCTGCAGACAGGAAGATTGAAAAAAGGGTGCTGTTGTAAGACAATAAGTGAACGAAGGCTACTGCTGAGGACTTTTAGGCTTGTAGGGTGGCTTTAGGCTGCTGTAGGGTGGCTTGTTGGCTGCCTGTCTGGTAGCTTGTCTCTAGCATTTAAGCTATAAATATATGTATGTAGTGTAGTGAAAGTGTGTGGAGTGAAGCAGAGAGATAGAATAAGAGAGAATCGTTGTTGTATAATCTGTGGGTTTCACAGAGTGTTGTAGTTTGTTTCAAAGTTCAATTAAAGTTTGTTTCTGTATGAAATTGGTCTCTCAGAGGTGCACCACAAGTGACCTCACTTACCTCACTCCCACCAACAAAAAGTGGACCGTAAAAAAGGATCCCAATGGATTATTTCCGTGTATATATATATATATATATATATATATATATACGGTTCCTATCTTGTAAGAACGTCCTTACGCTCTTATCGTAAGGACGTCTTCACGGGAGAGGTATTTTTGAAAAATCGATTGTTGAATTAGATAATGTTTATATGTATGTCAAATCTGCCAAAAACATAGCGATCCAACGGTTGGTTTTTAAATACAGTCATTTAAACAAATTTGACAACATCCAACGGTAAATACTATCAAAGCGTTTTACGGACTGTATTTTGAAAACCGATAATCGGATCATTGTGATTTTTGGTAGACATGACATTCATAAGAAGATTATCTAATCCAATGGTCGATTTTTCAGAATATCATTCCTATGGCTTTCAAAATGGACTTCCTTACGATAACGAGCGTAAGGACATCCTGACAGGATCGCTTCTATATATATGTGTGTGTGTGTGTCTTTTTTTTTTTTTTATATGTCTACATGTTCACCTCTAAACGTGCCCATACAAATATAAATACATGTGAAATATATGGGTAAAGTAACATTTATATATATATATATATATATATATATATATATATATAGAGTGCGGATATCCTGAGGGACGTCGCTCATGAGGGACGTCGCTCATGAGCGACTCCGTCAATCCCAAAAGCAGCTTGGAGAAACTGCTGTAATTAAAAGTAACTTCTGAAGTTGCAGGTTTATGTCGGTTACGTGATAAATGAAAAGTAGATTAGTTTGGGAATTAATTTCCTCAAATAACACAATCTTATTCTCTCCATGCCTTTAGTGCATGATATGTTACTCTCCTCAGCATTATCGATAATTGGGAACGTTACTCTCCTCAACATTAATGATAATTGGGTTCCCATTTATTGTTAATACTTATAATTATTTCATACTAGAATTACAAATAATAATTATAAAATAATTTGATTTTAAATTATTGAGTTAAATAAACAAAATTAATATATAATATATATTTAACTAAGTTTCAGTTGAGGAATTAAATATAATTTAAATTAAAACCATTAAATTTTTTTTTGGACACATCATTTACTATTTTTAAATTAAAACTCGTCATATGCATGCAAGATTAATAATGGAATGAGAAATATGAAAAATGAGGATATAAAAATTAGCCAAAAATGATAATATTTGTAGATGCACTTATTATCCATATGCATTACTCGTCATATTGAAAGCATTAAGCACTTATATATGATAATTTGAATTTACCATTTTTCATAATATTCTATTTTCAAGCCAACGTCATTCCCCAAAACTGATATTGATAATAGGTGATGGTAATAGGTGGTGATTTTCAATGCTATTATCGATATTTCTATTTATTATTATCGATAATAATAATTGGCGTTAGTATTGCATGCAATTATCGAAAATTGAAAATCCAATTATCGATAATACTCTTGTATGGGTTCTTCAAATCATCCCAGTATCAAATTATCCAAATATTTTATATCCAATTAATTATCGTTAATGCTACCCTCTGGATGAAAAGATTTCATGTATAAACAATAGACCATGAGTCCATATTATATTTTATGGGATATCAAATTAGAAATAGGATATTATTAAAGAGTTAGAGAGATAAATATATTACAATTGTTTCATATCTAATAAGTTCATCTAAACTAAATTCAAATCAAATCATGCTCTCCAATTTTATATTTATTTTTAACCATTAATAATCTACCTAAACAAATATAGATAAATATTTTTGTTATATATATTTAAATAATATTATTAAATTATATTACCTATGTAGTTTTAGTAATTCTTTCTTATTTGGTTAAGATTTTACTGTTAGTTACACAGACTAAGAATGAACATATGCTAATATGCTTAACACATTAGGACACTCCATGTCTGTCGATGCATTACTGCCATGGTGAACTCAATGGCTCGTAGGTTTTGATGGTGGGAGGGTTTTAACATTTGAGGGTAATATATGAAACTAAGTGTTATTATCGGTAAGAGGAAGTGAGTGAAGGGAAATATGGTCTATATATTATCGATACTAAAGGTAAATATGATGTTTTAATGCCTAAGCCTATTATCGATAATATATAACTTTTAAAATCCTTAAATATAATAAATATCTGCATTAAATTTTTTTTCTCTATTTGACTAAATCAATTTTAAGATTTAGAATTAGAAGTATACAAATAATTTGAAAGTTGAAAGTAAAAGTATTTTTTAACATAAGGTAAAAATCACCAAAAAAATCTTTTAAAACAAAATAGATTAAAATATATAAGTGTTGGAATAGTCTTGGAATACAATGAATATAGAAATGAAGGTCAAAATGAATGAGGTAAAATAAAATTAATTTTTAATCTTAGTAGATAGTTTTTAAATTATGATGCATACAAGTTCAAAAAGCATGAAATTAATATTTTACTGATACTTATGTGAATTTAAATATTTTATTTAATATTCGAAATGGTTCTACCATATTCAAAATATTAAAAATCAACCCTAGCAAAAAATGTAGAAATATGAAGGAAAAAATAAAAAAAATTAAATAACATGAACTTATAAAATCCATAAATAATATAAATAAAATTAAAATAAATCTTTGTATATTTGACTTAATCAATTTTAAGATTTACAAATAGGAGTATAGAAATAATTTCAAAGTTGAAATTCAAAGTATTTTTTTACATAATGTTATTTTTACCAAAAAAATAAAATAAAATAGATAGCTCTTTATAATTGTTGGAATATTATCATGGGTAACATATTACTGATTCTTGGAATACAGTGAATATAGAAATGAAGGTTAAAATAAAATTAAAATTTAATCTTAGTAGATAGTTCTTAAATTATGATGCATACAAGTTCAAATAAATAAATTTAGATTTTATTGATACTTATGTGAAATTAAAAATTATATTTAATGTACAAAATGGTTCTAACATATTCAAAATATTAAAAATGAACGAGGGAAAAAAATCTAGAAATATGAAGGAAAAAATAAAAAAATTAAATAACATGAACTTATAAAATCCATAAATAATATAATTAAATTTCAAATAAATCTATGTATATTTGACTAAATCAATTTTAAGATTTACAAATAGGAGTATATAAAAAATTTAAAATTTGAAATTAAATGTATTTTTTTAGATAATGTAATTTTAACCAAATAAATAAAAAAACACATTAGATAAAAGTATAAAATTGTTGGAATATTATCATGGGCAACATATTGCTGGGTCTTGGAATACAGTGAATACAGATATGAAGGTCAAAATGAATGAGTTAAAATAAAAATAAAATTTAATCTTAGTAGATAGTTTTTAAATTATGATGCATACAATTTCAAATAAATCAATTAAGATTTTACTGATAGTTATGTGAATTTAAAAATTATTTTTAATATTCAAAATGTTTCTAGCATGATTCAAAATATTTAAAATCAACCTTAGCTAAAAATCTAGAAATATGAAGGAAAATATAAAAAAATTAAAAACCATGAACTTATAAAATCCATAAATAATATAAAAAAAATTAAATAAAAATTTGCATATTTCACTTAATCAATTTTAAGATTTACAATTAGGAGCATACAAATAATTTAAAATTTGAAATTAAATGTATTTTTTTACATAAGGTCATTATTACCAAAAAAAAAAAAAAAAAATTTTAAAATACATTAAAATATATATTTGTTGGAATGTTATCATGGGCAATATATTACTGGGTCTTGGAATATAGTGAATATAGATATCAAGGTCATAATGAATGACTTAAAATAAATGTAAAAGTTATTCTTAGTAGATAGTATTAAAAATATGATGCATACACTTTCAAATAAATAAATTTTGAAATCTTAATAAATTTAGATATTCTAGTATCTGAATTCGATGAGGGGGATTATGTAAAATTTTAAGGAAATATGTGTATGATTGAGGAGTATATATAAATTTGGAAATTATTTATAATTTTATATCGTAAGAGGGGTATTATAGTAAAAAAAAATATATAAGAAAAACAAATATATAAGAATTCACAGTTTATTTGGATATTAAAAGTTATTGAAGTTCAAAATGCTTTGATGGAGGAGTGGATTGATATCACTTTACAAATACCCATATGATCTCCTCAAAATCACGTGTCCACAAAAAGACTTTTAACATGAAAGCTCGATGCCATAGTAAGTACAATGCAGTATTAGGACAAGTACAGTTTCCTGCACTCATACTCGTGAATGCATTGAAAGTGAAGTGTAATCCACCACTAATTATTGGATATATGACTGAAAATTTTATCTTTTACTATGTGACACAAAATAGATGCCAGTAAAAGAGTGGAGTAGAAGATACTTTGATATATATACATGACAGATATGATGAAAATCTCTTAAAGCAATAGTGATTTTAACATGAAGGTGCCACTAATAATTACTAGAAAGGTGTAATCCACAAATGTAAAATATTTTATGAACCTTCCCAATTTATGCTATATATTGACACACATAGTGGGTGAGTTTGGAAAGTTTTTCCAACTCACTGAAAGCAACACCGAAGCCAAGGTTCGAATTTGGTAGTGAGTCGCATGTTATTTTTCGGTATTGTTTTATTTATTTATTTATTTTTTAATAATGGTTTTAATTTTTAGATACAATGATTAAAGAGGCATTTATATATTTCGTCCAAAACTCCATAATAACAATTATTATTTACTCTTAGATGATTGGTTGAGAGCGAGATATAAAAGGGAAGGAAAAACCCAAGTTACCTTAAAATTCTGAATTTGAAATCTTCTCATCTCCAAATCAAGAGATAGGTATGTGAATATCGATTTTTTTTTTTATTACTGTAAAAAAAAAAAATGAATACTCTTAATCTTCATATGTGTATAATGAAATGTTATCTTAAGTATAGGCAAGCAGTTAGACTTATTTCATATTATGGTAACAAATGTTACTATTTGTTTTGTTTTTTTATTTATTTTTTATTTTTTTATTTTTGTAAAGGTAGACACTGATAATTGAGTAAGGTTATTTTATTTCGTTTTATATGCAATGGAGAATGAATTAAAAGTAGCAGTAAGTGAAATTAAGAACAGTGGTCGGATGTGGCTATTGGGAGGGTTGAATACGTACCATGAATGGTGGAGAAGCGATCGACGTGAATTTTATGCAGCTGTTAGAAGGGAATGGCCGCGGCGCGTACGTGAGTCAGATATACTGGTTGAAGATTTACGTAATTTGAATGCAGCAATCCCACGTAGGGATTCGTTGACTATGGAACGTTGAAATGTAGATGATTACGTGGATGCTATAATTCAAATTTGGTGAAGAGAACAATAGAATGCTGATTCGTAGATGTCGGTATTACATAATAGATCTTGCACGTGAAGCTGCTGCTGATAATGGGAGGGATTTAACTAGCGCAGAAATGTACGAAGTAACAGAGAGATCGTACTACCTTTCGGACACCTACATCTCGGATGAATACTAAATTTATAGAAATATATTACTTTAATTTTATATGCATCAGCTATCTGTAATATGATATTTGAAAGGTAGTTATAAATATATAATTATCAGATTTCAATTTTTTGAACTAGCCTCAATTTTATTAAAGTGCAATAATGTAAAAGTACATAATTAGTGCAAGAAAAAAGATAAACTACCTATTTGGAAATACAAATGATAATACTAATCAATCCGAATCTTCGTCGGACATGGGGGTATCAGATGGAAATTCGGAGCAAGATAATATTTGGTTAGTTTGCTCTTGAGATAACTCTCTACATTCTGCATCAGCATTATCTCTCGCTGTTTTTAGAAAGTAATAGCGGTATCTTCGGGCAGCCATGCGATTGTTCTCCTCACGTATGATGCTAAGTGCTCGTCTAAGTTCAGCAAAATCCCCCCTTGGGAGTGTAATTGCTTTTCGGCGTGGAATAGGAGCCCCCTAATGGCGTAGGTCTTCAACTAAATTTTGAGCTTCATGTACCCGATACTCCCACTCCTCACGCATTTTCGAAAGTGTGGCCTCTCTTTGCCGCTCTTGCGGATTCAATGAGTAAATAAAGTCGTCATCAAGATGCCATATATGACCGCAGCTTTGATATAGATCGCCGGGGGTATAGCTTCTTGGATTCATAGTTCGGTAAAAAAAAATGAACTTGATTGAGATGTCCAGTTCGTGGCATCAATATGGTTTGTATAGATGAGTGGGCTTGGTATTCATTTACTTGTACTATTCACATGTGACTAATAATGTCCGAACATAAATTTTTAAAATAAGTTAATAAGTACAGTTCTAAAATACAAACAAAATTTAGTAATTCTCAGTTAAACCTAGTTAATTTTCATTTTTGTGATTGCAATATTTGAATTTCTTATCCAACTAATTGTATTGGTTGGGATATGATATCAATTTATTGGTTGGGAACTGCAAAATATCATAATGGGAGGCTTGATGGTTGGGATATGATATCAATTTATTTGAATATTAAAGTGATTAGCGAGCCAATAAAAAAAATTATAAAAATAATTATAACTTTTAATGTCCAAATAAACTATATTTTTGGGAATTAAGTTTATAAAATATAAAAGCAATCAGTTTATTTGGAAATTAAAAACAATCAGTTTATTTTGCCATATAATTTCCATTATTCTGTGTTATCACCTCACTTCCTTTAATTCTATTTCATTTCATAGATGATTAGTCATGTTAAAATAGATTTACTTTTTAACTATAAAATTGATAATTGGAATCCAATTATCGTTAATGAGCAGTGGCAGGTCTCATATGAGAAACTAATTCCCAATTTAATTTCAATATATTTCTCAATCTAACTTAGTTACTTTTCTCACTCCACCGATAGCGCCTGCAGCGTTGAAATTGATTTTACAATCTAAGCCATACACATGTGTATCCCTCGGGATTGACGGAGTCGCTCATGAGCGACGTCCCTCAGGATATCCAATTCGTATGTATATATATATATAATGACAAATGGTAAGATATGAATAGAGATAAGAAGGAATTCTAGATAAGACCCGTCATTATTTATAAAAAAAAAAAAGAATTCTAGATAAAAAGACAAGTATTTTCCTGAGCCCACAATATATTCTTTCTCTAAGGATTAATTTGAAAACTATAAATATAAATATAAATACACATTCTGCATTATTTCTCACACATGGATAGCTAGCTAGGTCAGATAATATTTTGTAAAGTGTAAAATGTCCAATCAGTTTTTCTTTTATCAAAGAGTCACCCATTGGCTTTCACCATATTTAGATTTCAATCCCAAGTACATAATCAGTGCAGGCTGTATAAAGTGGAACTCAACACATGACACTGTCCCTTACTCAAATCTCAGGAAATAAGTACCTTTAGGACCAAAATGGTTTTTTTCTTTTCAAACAATGGCACCACCATTCATTGTAAAAAGACCTAGGGAAAGATGAGAAATGAAAATTTGGAATGCAATTACAGATTACGATGAAGATTACTCCCAATTTGGATGTATTTTAATATATTATTTTTTGATGACTCATTTGAATAGGCTTTTATGCATCTGTGTGGGAGTGGGGAAAAAAAAGGGATGGGGAGTATTGAATTTCATGGCAATACAATATATATATATATATATATATATATATATATATATATATATATATATATATATATATATATATATATATATGAGGGTGCCACCTTCATCTCCATGTAGCTTTGCCACTGTGTATGTCTATCACTTATCAGAATTTCCCAGTTTTGAGAGATTATTACTTTGAATAGTATTCTTCCTCACAACTTATTTTTCGTTTTTGGTTGCTTTTGATGTAATGGAGATATAGATAGAATCAAGTGGCTTCCTTTCTTCATTGCAGGGAACTAGCTGGATGTGAATGTGATGGATATAATGTTCACATAGTGGGGCATTCTTTGGGAGGTGCTATAGCTGCATTGCTAGGACTGAGGTAATGGTTTTCTCTCTTTGCTGTTGTCATGCCCTGAAATATGTGAACATCCCCTCATTTTTAATACTCCGTAGTTATCATAGTTATATAATAGGATTAATAGCTGCAGCTAGCATGATGCCACCTGGATGAAGGACGGCCCCGGACCTGATTTGCCCCTTATTTTTTTTCAAATTAGGAATAAATCCAGACTTCTTTTGACCGACCTTTTTCATAGTGAAAAACAGATTCTATCCCTTCC